>QKYT01000879.1:0-25988 GCA_003550305.1 Glomus cerebriforme | reverse complement strand
GAAATATTTTTACATTAGGATCTTCACCAACTTCAATTGTAATATCATAATATTCATTATCTTCTAATAATTCAATATAATTTTGACTTAATTTCGAAAGAAATTGTGTTGACATTATTTTTTTTTTTATTTTCAACAATTTTTTTAGAAAATTCGAGGGAGAAAGTTGTGTAAAAAATTCGTATTGTGGCTAATTTATTTGTACTAGTTAAATTGTAAATTATTTCCAAATTCACACATTTAATACGCCTAGTGAGTATTGTGATTATCATTGCACTAGCATTAAAGTGGAATTTCAGGCAGAATTAAAAAAGCTAATGAAACTACTCAAAATTTCACCAATCATCTGCGGTGATTTCAAAATTTTTTAATTAATAATTTTACAATAATGAAATAATAATGTTCATGTCATCAGTCTTTTAATATGGAATATGAACTTCCAAATAGGTTTTAAAAGAAAATTTATCGACAAAAAAAATTGATATATGAAATAATATTTAACATGATAATAATGACAATAGAAATTAATTGATTTATATTAAGTATTTTAATAAAGAAAAAAATTTTTTTAATTAAATAAGAAGGCTTATTTTATTATTTTTTTTTTTAAAAAAAATACAGTAAAAATTTTTTTATTTTGTAATTATTTAAAAATTAAAAATAAAAATTTCAGTTTAATTAAATGTCTCTAATCTATGCTAACTTAATAAATCTAAATTAATTTTACTAATTGTTATTTAAAATTTTGTTTATTGTTTTATCCGATTCTATTAGCAATCTCCAACATTGTTTAATACTCTCCATTCGTGAAATTTTGTTATACTTCCATTTTCTAATTTGTTTTTCTAATTTACATCATTATTTCTTTCTATTTCTACCTTATACATCTTTGTTCTCTCATATGTTTCAATTAACATGATAGAACTTGTTAGCTTCAAATCATTCTCACATTTTATCTCTTGAGTATTCTGTTCCCCTTTTTCCAGTTCTCTGGGTAATTTATTATTCAATTATTGATTCATTATTTCTTCAATAATTCTCACTTTTTTCTACACTTCATAAGTAATCTCCATTTATATACTTTTCCTCAAATTGTTCTTTCCATTTTTTTCATGTGCATTTCAGTTTTTAGCTTTCTGCTTATTCCCTCTCTTTGAAATTTCATTTCTAATGATTTCTTAAGTCTTCATCAATTCTTTATTCATCCATTTAGTTGTTGCTTTCTCATTATCACACAAATTGTATATTTGTGTTATCCTTAGATTCTTTTGTCTTTACGTCTAATATGACCACTGCACCTTCTTTTTTTCTGCTTTGTATTTTTGTTTTCCCATTTTTGTTAATAAAATTGTTTTTTTTCTTATCGGTTACTGGTTTTGTTATATCCAATAATATCTTGATCATCTTCTTTTAAACAGGTTTCAGGTTTCAGTATTTTACAGCTATTTTAAACTTGTAATAGACTTTTTGCTAACAGATGGTATCTTTAGAGTTACTAGATTTTTTGAAATTAAATGAAATAAGGGAAGAGGAAATTCTAATCTAAACCAGCCAACCAGCTAGGAGATACTCAACTATCTGACCAGCTTTCCTTGCCTGATACGAGGAAGATATCATATACAGTATAAGGAAGTTAAGAGGGAGAAAAAAAACCAACCAGCCAGTTAGAAGACCTGTCCGGCTTTCTCATATACAGTATAAGGAAAATAAGAGGGAGTTTAGAGGGGTAGGGAGTAGAGGGGATAGTCAGAATAATTTTTAAAAAAGATTATAAAGAGAAAATAAATTGGGATAATAATAGATACCATATGAAAATGTGAAAATTATTGAAAAAAAGATAGTATTTATATAAAATTAATAATGATACAATAAATAAATTATCGCAATTTGTAAAATTTACAAAAAATGAGTCATGAGAATTTATTGTGTAATCATAATTAATTTCATAACTCATGATCAAAGTGATGAATGAATTTGGTAATATTAATCTATACACAATGTTAACTAATATTTTATTAAATGAGTCATAATACATATTAGGGTTTTTTTATTACACATAATTTTAATTCTTCAAAGTTTGTAATCGGTTTCACATTTTCAAAAAATAAAAGCAAAGAAATAATTAGCTTCTTTTCAAAAAAAAAAACATACACTTAAGGAATTTGATGTCTATGACAATGTTTAACTCCATTCTTTTAAATTTTGTAGATGGTATGTTATAGAGATCAAAATTCAAACAAATCTAAAGAGTAATTTCTTATAACCAAAGTTAAAAATTACGCTCTGAAGTCAAATACAGAGATTCGAAATTAGTATAAAAATTTTGATGAATAATATAAATCATATACTGTGCAGCAATGCCTGCAAAATATGCAAAATAATTATGAAGTTCTTCAAGAATTTTCCCAGACATGCTATAAAATCGACAATAATGATTTTCCAAAATTGTGTATCAATTCTATATTTCTAATATTAAATATAGGGTATTGCTAAATGTCATGATCACCGCACCAGCATTAGTATGGAATTTTGGGCAAAGTTTCATTCCATTTTTTTTTTAATTCTACCCGAAATTCTACCTTGATGCTAGTGCGGTGACAATCATATCGGTGATATTTGATATTTAGCAATTTTCTTCAATATATTTATATGTACATTTTTCTTGTGCAAATTATTTTCTTTAGAATTTTTAAATACACCTTAAATTGCGGTGTTATTTATTAATCATTGAATTTCAATAGTTTTGTTTCATTAAATTAGTTAATTTAAATTGCTACAAAAGAAGAAAAAGTAGTTGTTTATGTATTTATTTACTCGAAAATTACCTGTTTATTAATATACTGGATTAGTCTCAAAACATATTAATAATTTAGAATTAAACGATATATATCCATCAAATTATTTTTTGAGGTCTAACATTTATTAATGTTTGTTCTAATAGAAATTTTTCTTTTTAATTTTTAAGTTTATTGAATAATTTTTCATTATAAAATTTAAAAGTCATTATCTCTAATTCTTTATATGTGAAATTAATACATATTAGCTTGAATCATATTTTTATAAAATTTTATTAATTATAAATCTTTTAAAAGTTTTTAATTCAATAATTTCAATGTGATTATTTTATTGAAGTATATTACATTCTAACTTCGAATGAATTTAGAATTCTAAATATTAAAATTATTTCTTAACAAATTTGAAATACTTCATAATCTTCTATTGAAAAATCACCTTCAATATCACTTATCCTTTTTTCATAATAAACCTTTTTATAGATGTAAACATTATAATCTATAGATACATAGGGAGCGCATATATTAATATCATTTCCAAAACATGGACCATTAACATTATCATAATTCAATGCACAATTAGTATCTTTCACATTACTAATAATTGCATCTTTAATATTCTTATTTTTAAAAGAAAATATAAAACTATTTTTAGTTTTACCCCAAGTATTAGAAGATTCCCATTTTATTGGGTTATAACCACCAATAATTTCTTCTGCTCCTTTTACTTTAATAAATGTTACAGTATTATGTTTACCATCACATAATTCATGGAACCCTCCAGGAGTAAATCCATCTCGACTTCCTCTTAATAATAATTCAAATTTGTATGGTAAATAAAATTCTCTTAAATAAGCAAAGTTACTATTAACATCCACTTTGTCAATCCATCTTGAAATAAATGATACAATATTTAAATTTACAATTTTTGAGTTGATAATTCCATCAATCTTAATATTCCTAGGAAGTAAAATATTTTCGTTTGGTTTACTATCAGGATCCATATAAGAGTTCACTAAATCTTCATAAAGTTGTTGATCTAAGAGTTTTCGATAGGGACGAACATTTTGTGACAATTCTTTAGATGATAAACTAAAAAATCTAATTGAAGGTAAACAATTATGTAAAGTCTTTCTCATTGTTTTGAAATCATCATCTGACCAGGTGGTAGGATTTGAAATGAGAGCTGAATTTTGTGCAAGACCCCATTTTAGTACATGTTCCCAAACTTCAATTTCTTTCATTTGTAAATCATCCCTTTTAATAAGTAAAAGTAAAGATTTTTCAGAAAATGAAGTAAAATCAAATGATTTAAGTATTTTTTCAGGAAATTTTGCCATTAAACTTGTGCAAAATTCTTGAAGTTGTAATAAATTATTAGATTGTAAACTAATTTGATGAGTAAATTCAAAATGTTGTTCTAGCCAATCTGAATGATTTTCAATTAAATACTTTTGTAAATAGTTAACTAGCTCTTGAAGACGAAGCTCATCCGCAGCAGCCAAAACTTTAAAAAAATCTGAAATTTCATGCCCATTCAACGAAAGAATACCACCATAAATATACCTATTTTAAAAGAAAGTTATAATTTGAACATTCAAAATTATGCAAATTAATTTTTTATATATAACTTACTCTAAAATAATCTGAAAGATTTCCGGTGATATATTTGGTAATTTAATATGAGTTAAAACATTATTGTTATTCTCTTTATTTTTTGAAGCCAATTCTCGGCGTAAATATGGAGAACGGTAACACAAAATATTCATATGAGCTCGAAATACTTTTATNTTAGGGTCTTCACCAATTTCAATTGTAATATCATAATATTCATCATCCTTCAATAATTCAATATAATTTTGACTTAATTTTGAAAAAAATTGAGTAGACATTTTGTTTTAAAAAAAATAAAGTTTTAAATTTGGATATTTAATATTGTTTCGGATATGATAATATGGCTAAATTAAAATATTAATGTACAGTGTACAGTTGTACAGTAGTAACACACGCTAATCTGTGGCTTGTTTAATAATTGGATCTTTTTATATTTTTATATGGTTTATTTTTTTTATATATTCTTGTGCATTAAGTTTATTTGGAAATTAAATTACGACTTTTAGATATCTGTTAACTTCAATTTAAACACTAGCAATTATGGTGTGTTTCCTTAATTAACTTATATAAATTTATAATTTTTAATAAGAAAAAGGACCAAAAGAAATCTTGGTGGATATAATCCAATAATATAATTATCTTCTAAAATGCCAGGCAATCCATGAGCTAAAAAAAGAAAGGGTAAAAGGAAAAAAAAATTGCCTAATAAAAAGATGCCAAAAAATTTCTTAAAAGTATATTATTTTTAATTATATGTTATTGTCATGTAACGATATTTTTAATAACTTGTAATTGAATAGATAACGGGTCAGGTCAAACTAATAAATAATTAAAGATGAATACTATGGTGTGTGTAATATGCATCATTATAACGTATTGCATGATTCTTTTAAAAAAAAGGCAGCTCATTTGACATTAAATCTTTTGAAATCACAACGAAATGATAACACACGAAACGGTATGATTTATTCTTTTTTTTTGATTTTTATTAAAAAATATGTTTTTGACAACTTTTCTTTAATAATATTAAAAAGAATTTTTACTATATATATATATATATACAAAGTACTATAGACTATTAAATTATCAATTGTTAAAAAAATTAAAAATGAAATTTCTAAAAATTTAATATCCAATATCCTCCATTTATATCATTTGTTGTTTCTTTTTTCATATTTTCTGATTTTTCCGGTATTGTTTCATTATCCTTTTCTAATTTATTTATATTATTTCTATTGCTATTTTGATTTTATATCATTATTCCTATCTATTTCTGCTACCTTCATCTTTCATTCTCATATATCATATTTTTTAAATTTTCATTCGATCTTCTTGTTCATAATTTCCCTCCTGTTTTAAATAGAGTGATAGGTTTGTTGTCTTTATAAATTATTTTTTTATTTTTGTTTCTTTCATTGAATCTTCACTTTTTTTTTCTACATTTCATAAGTAATTCCTTCTTCCTGGCAATTTTCTTTTTCTAAGTTAATATACCTTTTTTCGTTTATAACCATTTTTCTTCAAATAGTTCTTTCCATTTATCCCTTTCTTCTTTATCTATACAACTTCGCCTCATTCTTGAAAATTTCCCTCGATTTCCTTTTCGATCTTTCTTTATATGTTATGTGTGTATTTTTGGTCAGCTGTTTCTTTTAATGTATATTCTTTGGTATTTTCTCATTAAATAACCATCCTTTCAGTTTGTTTTAATCATTTGCCAGGATCCTCTGTTAAGAATTCTTTCATTTATTAATTTCTTTAACTTGTTATTTATCCTTTTTTCTTTCATTTCCACCTTCTTTCATTGATATATTAATCTGTTCGATATTCATTTTCTCTGTTATCTTGGGCTTGTTTTTGTTACGTATTTCTGTTTTAGCTTTCTTTTCATTTTCTTTATCTTCTTTCTTCTTGTTGAAATGATAATCTCTTTAGTCCTTTATATCGCTTCATAAAAAGTATATAGGAAATAAATAGGGGATTAAAAAAGTGTGTAGGAAATAAATAGGGAATTAAACATAAGTATATAGAAAATAAATAGGGATCAAACATAAGTATATAGAAAATAAATAGGGATTAAACATAAGTATATAGAAAATAAAGAGGGGATTCTAGTCTAAACCAAACCAGACAGTTAGGAGATACTCGACTACCTGACTGGTTTTTCCTTGCCTGTAACGAGAAATTCAACTCATATACAGTATAAGGAAGTTAAAGTGGGAGTTTAAATAAAGAGGGTTTTAGTTTTTTAGAAATGTAATAAAGAAAAAAAATTTAGGTATTTATATATTAATTTATATCATGTTTTATAAAATTTACAAAGTACGTGTCGAAATTATAATTTCGATGATGCAATGTACTACTTAATTGTTATTTTTCTACACGATTCATTATTGGGGATGAATAAATTAATAGTCTAACTAATAGTATTGTCATTGTTTTGGTATTACCACATGATTCTTTTAAAGTTTTTCGTATAAGAAAAATTTCTCGAGTTTTAACTAATGAGAAATCTTTTACTTTGAATAATAAAGATTCTATTGATAAATATTTCAATAAAAAATTATCTAAATCAATTAATAAATATACTTTGCCAATTAAATCTAAATAAATAATGTTCTAAATTTAATCTTATAAATTCATCATCATTAAAAGAAGGAAAAGTAATTTTTCTTCCCCTATGGAACAAAATTAATTATTAGGTGGTATAAAAGTACTTGATATAGGTTGTGGTAAAGGAATTTGGATACTTGATATGACAAATACTTTTATTGGTATAGCTATTTTATCAATATTTCCAAATGAAAATTCTCATTTATCAAATACTGGTTTTATACAATGTAATTTAATTAATGAAATTCCTTTTCCTGATTCTGCTTTTGATTTTGTTTTTGAAAGATTTATTGTTTATTCTAATTTTTCTAATTTCAATGTTTTAAAACCTGGTGATTATTTAGAAATTATGGAATATAATGTAAATTATTATAATCCTGGTCCAATAACTTAAATAGAAATGCTCAAGGTATAGTAATAAATAAATATATATATATATAATTATATAATTATATAATCTTTAAACATTTTTTTTAACCCTTATTTTTAATTCTTAGATATTTGAATTCCAAAGGAATCGATCCTGAAACTAAATTCCTCAAATGATGCAATCAGAACCATACTTTAATAGACAAGATAAAGTCTGTCCGATAGGTCGTTATGGTGGGAATTAGGTAGATAAGTAAAAAAAAGTAATGAAAAAGATTTTTAAAATATTTTTAAAAGAATTTTTTAATAATGTTTATTTAATTTTATTTTTTATCTTTTATCAGATGATAAATAGTTATGAAACAACTTACCAAACAATTTCAACCAGGTTTTAACCAAAGAGGAAGCGGAAGATTTAATTACTTCTATCACAGATCGGAAGTTTTAGATGTTTTGCTCGAAAAAAAAAACTTTTCATATTACATTTAAGATCAATCAGTATTTGAATAAAATCTTAAAATTCTCCTGTAGTTGTAAACATATCCTTGTCGAAGCAAGGAAGTTATTATTATTTCTAAATTCATTTTATTATTCTTCAATATTTATGATACGAATAATTACAAATTAACAACATATTCATTCAACAAAAAACTTGTAAATATTAAGAAAGGGATTGATTAATCATAGAAATATTATGTTAAGATACTATATTAAAATAAAATTCTATAAATATTACCTCCAACTGCAAACCAGTATTCCTTTTAACATAGGTATTTTCTCCTTCGTGGAATTACTTTTCTCTTTTTATTGCATCTGGTTTCTAAATCATAAGAATTATTTTCATTCCCAATAACATCAATGTAATTTGTTTCATCTTGCTTTCTTTTGTTTTCAGAAGTATCAATCTAAAAATTTTTTTTATGTATATTAAAATTTATAATAAATTAAATAAAAAAGACTAATTAATTAATTTATTACTTACTGATACTTCCAGAGATCCATTTAACTCTGCTTCGTAGTCACTTAATTGTAAACGAAAACCCCTGTTTGGTTTTATAATAGATCTTTTTGCCTTTACATAATTAAAAGCTTCATTGAAGGAATACTTATATAGGTCCATTAGAAAGGCCAAAATTAATGATACAGAGCGTGATCTTCCTGCCCAGCAATGGATAAGAACACGTCCTCTCGTTTCTTTTGCTTTATATATAAATTTATTCGAAACCTAAAAAATATATATATATAAATAAATTATTATTGTGATTTTTTTAATATGAAAATCGTAAAATCACTAAAAAAGATTATAAAATACATCACATCAAAAAATTTCTTTATGTTTTCTCCTGGCTCATCATGAACATACAATCTTAAGTATTTTGGAGGTTTCCAATTAGGGTACCTAAATAAAAAATTAGAATTATAAGATAAAATAATTATTAAATATCATTTGATTACTTACTTTTTTAGAATAGATTTTGGAACCTTTGTCTCATAAAAATTTGTGCATGGCGAAATATTTATTACATGTGTAATGTTGTTGCTAGCCAATAAATCACCATTGGCAGCTGTATATACCCCTGATAAATACAAGAAGTCCTGTATAATTTCTGTTGGTTGGCTGGCTTTATAGGCTTTTTTTATGGCCATCTTAGACATCCTGGACTCCTAAATAAATTTAAAAAATTTCTATCAAAAATAATCAAATTTAAAATTTGTACTTAAAATAAAAATACTTACATTATGAGGCATGTTAAAATTAGGTACTATTAATCCATCGATAATTCGACTTCGATCTGAATTTTTTGTTGAATTATTATTACTAGCAATTCTTTTTCTAACAGCAGAGAACATACTGATAAATAATGAAAATTGAATATTATTTTCTTTATAAAATAAAAACATTTTGAAAGTGAAAAAATTTTACGTGAAAATTTCTTAAAAAATAATATTACTAAAAAAAAAATAACAAATAGTTTAGTTAAATGATATCTTTTTTTGGTCAAATATAAGATAAATATAAAATATCTAATTACTTGGATATATAGTGATGATTTTATCAACAGCTTTAACAGTAAAGCAGTCCTATTAACAAAAGAAGAAAAGTTAAAATTGTTATTATATATATATTGAAAAAAGGTCATCAGAGCAAAGTTTCTTTCCGATCAATAGAATTATGTTCTCAACCAGATTGATGATAGTCAAACAATCTTCTTACATATTACATATTTTTTTTTGAAAAAACCACAAACTACACTACCTAATTTTAAAGAACTTAAGAGAAAAAAAAAGTCGTAAAAAAAATCAATTTAATCAATCAAATATGGATTAACTGTACAACTGTAAAATGAGTCACAGTCACAGTTTGTCATACTAGTTGGAGTAGTTTAATTTACTAAAGTGTATAACCGCTCGAGATTTTAAAATGTTTATGTACTATACCTTCCTAAATTATTGCCCATTTTGGGCTGAAAATTTATAATTCCTTAAGAAATTAGTCATCCGACACACGACAGATATTTTATTCTAAACATATAAATTTTCAAGCAAAAAATTTCTACAGACAAAGTGAAAATTAACCACACATGTGATATTTAGCGATCATAAGTAATCTCCTTTTTTTTTGTTTATTTATAATAGGAAGATTATTATATCAAACTATGATACAAAAAAATATATATTATTTAATTTAAATTAATAAGGATCATATACAATTACGTGATTATTTGTGTAATAATGTGTAGATTGCAATATTATGCACAATATATGACGAAAATTCTTTTTCATTATTTCTTGAAAAAAAAAATAATATAAATAAATAAAAATGACTTTTTACCTCAAAAAAAAAAAAATTAGTAAAATGTTGTGTATTAGCTGTTTCTAGTTAATAAGCTTGAGAAAATTCCTTTATTAAAAAAAAAAAAGATTTTTTAGAGTTTGCTACGGCCCCACCAACAATGGACTTACTAGAAGTACACTATGCACATAGCACCATGCCGTTCCACAACCAACCAACTCTACCGTGGGACTGCGGCTTATACGAATAAGAATAGGGTCAGGGATAAGGATAGGGTAGATATGGAGCGTCGTCCCAATCAAAAATCCTGGATAGTTATCCTGGGTGAATAGATTACCCGGATTTTTGACAAGTTATCCCAGATATATCCAGGGTACCTTTGGAATGAACTACTACCCTGGACGTATCCAAGATAACTTGTTAGAAACCCCAGGTAATTCCTGATAACTACCTGGGATTTTGTTTAGAACGACATTTCATACCTAGAGAAAGATAAGGATGGTAGGGATGGATGGGTTAAGGGAACTGGTGCCCACAGGGCATGCTATGCCCCCGCCTACGCATAGCATCATGCTGCTCTGTAAAAATAACAGATAACCCAACAATAAAACAACAAACTTATCACCTAAGATGCTTTCAGTTTTATATATACTGTAAATTTCGATTTTTATGGGAAATTATTTATCAAACTTGTGCTATATTTTATTATGTAGTTCTGAGAGTTCGTTAAGATACAATGAACAAGGAAACAAAAAAAAATAAAGGTGGTATTTATTTATTTATCAAATTTCACGTGACTCATCAATATACATTATAATTTATGAGTCAGATTAGGGGGTTTATTTTTGGATTAATTCGACATGATTAAATTTAATCAATCCATTTTTTTTTTGGCGATTTGTCATTCAATATATTATCAACTAAAAGCATCATGTTGGTACAAAAAAGTATCGGTTTCTTAATAGTGACAGCCTTAATTTATCATCGTTTTAGCATTGAGACAATAATTTTAAAATAATTACTTAATTTTTTATTTATTATCAAAATGATTTCAATTTTCCATTCTGGGCCTTTCAAAAGATATTTCTAAATGACATTATTATGAAAATAAAAATATAATATAGACAATAATTTTACATGCTCGCTCTCTATGATATAATGTGTAAATTTACATTTAGGGGAATGGAATGGAGATGTTGTAGCCCAAATGTAACCATGTCCCAAATCCGACTTTGGATATCCCAAATCAAACTTGGGATAATCCCATGTCCAAAATTTAACCATATCTCAAACCAAGCTAGTAAATTTTAAAATGTTTAACTTCTCAAACCACCATTTAAGACTGGGTTAGTTTGGGACATTCGGATATAAGGTTTCCCCAAGTTTGATTTGGGAAATGGTAGAGTTTAGGCTACAACAGAGACAAGGTATATTTTGAATTACTTTTCGGTTTGAAGTTCGCAATCAATTTATTCATGATTTAGGTAAAATCGCATTTTAGATCATCAAATTCTTTTTTAAAGAAAAATACAATTTATTAGCAAAACATTAAAGGGTATTGCTAAATCTCACCGGCGGTGATTGTCACTACCGGTGATTGTCACCGCTTAATTCTGGCCAAACATGATAATTTCGGCAAGAGTTAAGATAAAAAAAAATTTATAATTTAAAAAATTTAGGCATGTTAAATAAATATGTTTTGATATCAAACGCCGCATCAAATTTTGAAAATATTTAATTAAAAATTTTTACTTAAAGTAAAAAAATGTAAAAATCAAATTTTCATGTTTTCCTCAAAACTATCTAAACAACAGCTCTTTTCTATTCACAAATTTATACGTATTAATAGTGTTTAAGGTTATTAGGTTAATTAATATATTTGTCGAAAATTCAAAGTAAAAGAATTTCATGTGCGGTGACAATCACCACCGGTGACATTTAGCAAAATCAAAAAAAATTTCATATTTGAAATATACCAAACTTATATTTGGCCATATAAACATATTTCAAGTAAAATTTAAATTCGGGAGTTTATTTAAACATATACTTTAAATAATTTCTAATAAAAAGAAATTATAATCATGAAACAAAGTTCCCCTCTAAAAAATGCATATATATATACTCTAATTAACGTAAATAATTAATGTTAATAACTACACTTTTTGTGTTATTTATTCAACTTACATTGTTTTTCTTTACTTAGATTTCCTTTAATATCATTTTGATTTAGTTACGCTTTATTTCAGTTCATAATAATTAAAGGGTGTCGGAGTAGTAAAAATCTCTTCTAATTTGAGTTGAATATTTCTAATTTTTCGCTGGAAGGACTTCTGCTCTTATTCTGATCTATTCACCTGACTTAAACTTTTGATATTTTAAATTTCTCACTTCTTACTATTATTACTTTACGTTAAAGAGGATGAATTTGATCCATCTGAACTCTCAGTAAGCACAATCTCAGAATATATCTTTGATCATTTAACACAAAAATTCAGATCAAACGAAATGGTGCTCAATGCCACAAAATTACTTTTTAAATTATACTATAACGTAAAATTTTTGCCAATATTCAACTAATTCGTATTATAAAGCTTGTAATAACAATGTAATAAGAGAGAAAATTCATAATATAGTATGTATATCCATAATTATCGACAAGTGATGAACGTTTATTTATAGTATTTTATTGCAAATTTCAAATTTCAAAATAAAAATAATATTATCTGTGAAATATATATAATTATATATAAGATTAAACGGTGTAAGCCATGATTATAAATAAATAATTTTATAAAAATTGTGAATTGAAGGAACTAATTCATATATTAATTTACAGTCAAATTATTTTCTATCGCTAATTAAAGATTTCAAAATTCTTTATGTTGACTATGTTGACTCTAACCAACCTAACTTTCTTGAGTATGACCTCTTTCTTTTAAATATAATTGGCATGTTATTGAACGTGGCCCCGGTTCAATAACAATATTATATATTACCCTATGAAAAAAGAATTTCCACCAAAATTGTCCGGGTGCGTCCGGAAAATGTTCCACTTACCCAGAAAATGATCGGAAAATCGCAATATTCCAGACGTTGAGATATTGCAATATTTTAGAAAACGTCCTGAAAATGTCTAGGCGAGTAAATACAGTATCTCAGTGTCCGGAATATTGTGGTTTTCCGGACATTTCCTGGACGTGTGGAACATTTTCCGGGCAATTTTGGTGACAATTTCTGGACATTCTTTTTTCATAGGGAATTATCCGTGATAAATAAAATTGTAATGTCGATCAGCAAAAAAAAAATATTATTGCTAAATGTCACCATAGATGATGGTCATCGCATCAGCATTAAGAAAGGAATTACAGGCAGAATCAGAAATGTAATTGGTATCACCTCCGGTGACACTTAATTTACGCACAATCTTAATAATCGCGTAATGGTATTTATTAATGTGTCAATTTTGAAAATTAATGTATTATATCAAAAATTCGTTCAGCCATTAAATTTTAGAATTTTTATCTTTATACTACGCCATTTACATTTTTTTTTAATTGAAATAAAGCTTGGAATTTTAAAAATATTTGCTTAGCGCATGCTATTATTGTGACAAGTGTATGCAATGTAGATAAATATCATAATGTCCATTGTGAATATCATTCGACTATCATTACACGAAATAATTGGAAAAGAAAATTATTTTTAGTAAAAGGAAATATGTAAAAAAACAATAATAATTAATATCTACACTTTAATTATTGTACAAAAACTCGAAAGCTTCTTTTCAGAATCCCTTTTTATTTATTATAAAAATTATATCCAAAGAAGTAATGACAATAAAAAAGAAAGTAACCATTCAAAAGAGAAGCCTGGTTTTATTAATAGGTGCGATGATTTATGATTTACATGAATCATATTAAATCTAAAAATTGCACAATTAAATAAAGATTTAATAATTTGGTTGGGAATTTAAAAATATTTGCTTAGCGCATACTATTGTTGCGACAACTGTATTTGATATTGTATGCAATGTAGATTAATCTTTTGTCTATTGATCGTGAATATCATTTGACTATTATTACACGAAATAATTGGAAGAGGAGATTATTTTTAGTAAAAGGAGATACGTAAAAAATAAAAGAAAAAATAATAAATGTTTACATTTTAATTGTTATACAAAAACTTGAAAAAGCTTCTCTTCAGAATCTCTCTTTTTTTTATTGTCATTACTTCTTCAATATTAATAGGTGTGATCTACCAATTAATTTTAATGATCAAGACAATATCAAGAAATATAATACATATTTCTTTGAAATTAAGCTACAAAACAATAAACCAAAAAGCGACAAACAAATGATAAAAAGGTTCTCTATAAATATAAAATCATATTCATTTGGCTGCATCATGTCGATCGATAATAGATTAAAAAATTAATTGCCAAAGAAAAGATAATGAATCTTTGTTGATGATTTACACCGATTAACATGTTTCATGAATAAAAATAGGTATAATTAATTACGGAAAAAATAATTCTAATATCACATTAGAAAAATCTTTATTTAACAATATTAATACAGTCTATTATGAATTCATAGCATAATTTTAACATTATCAAGGGATAAATTCGCTTTCAATTTTTTTTATTAATAAGCCTTCCTTCAATCTTCAATTCCAAAAAGTTAAAATTTAAAATTTAAACAATCAAAACAATTAAAAATCATTTAAATTTAAAAGAAATCCACTTTAACGCTTTTCTAAACAAATAATAATAAATCAATCAAAAATGAATCCAAACGTTATCTCTACCACCAAACCAGTCGTCGTTATTATCTCTGAAGCTACAGAAAAACCTTTAGAACCAACTAATTCATGCTCAATCATGTAAACTTGGTTGGCTTGGTGTCAAATTTGGTTTTCACTTTCATGATTTAATTCGTTTTTTCATGAGTTTTACAAATATTTATTATATTTTTCTATAAAAAAAAAATAGTCTCTACTACCAAAAAAAAAGTGAAAATTGATTTTTCTTAACTTGTATCTTCTTTCATTATATTTTCTTTCATTTATATTATTTCGAATTTGGTATTTATAGTAACTCAATGTTATAAATTTTAAATACTGTATAAATAATTATCATATATATAAATAAATATATTCATTTTTTTTATTGAAATTAAGTGAAATAAGTACGCTATCTCTATCTATTATCATTTTATGTTGCCAAATTAACATTTAACTGTATGTTATTGCATGTCAGTTACATTCGTATTGTGAGCTTCTATACGTATGTTAAAATATAAATAACTGGGACTTAGTAAAAATGTAGGTGTGACACTATGTGATGCGTGTCGATCACGCGGTGATTGTCACCATTAATTCCGGCCGAAAATCATAATTTCGGCCAGTCACAAATTCTAAATAATTTAATAAATTTATAAATGTTTTCTTATAACAACAGCTTTTCTTAATTTATTAATTTATTCTTATTATTTGTTTATACTATACGTTAAATAAACTTTCGGGTTACGTCAGTAATGATATAAAGAATTTTTAATGTAAAAAGAATTCAAATAATAAAATAATAATAATAAAAATTTTGTTTATCTAGTTTATTTATAGATTTTCATTAAAATGACTTAATTCGATATTATAATAAAATAAAAAATAGTATCGATTAAATGGATCATCAGTTATAATTTCTAATGAACAACTAATTCAAGCATTAGAATGGTGACACAATAAATAATAAATATGTACGCCATAAATATTTAAAGAAACGTAAAATCCTTAATTATTAAAAAAATTGAAATTTGAATATTCTATTAAAATGTCACAACTTCTTGCCGATTGTCTTAACGAAATTTTTAAATATTTAGAAAATGATAATGTTACTTTATATTCATGTTTATTAGTTAACCATCTTTGGTGTAAAGTTTCTGTCAGAATTTTATGGAGAAGTATTAGGAATTATGGTACTTTAATCAATTGCCTTCCAAATGAGTCAAAAGAAATTTTATATGAAAATGGAATTATAATTTCATCTTCAAAACCTCCAATGTTTAATTATGCTTCATTTTGTAAATCTTTATCAATTGGCGTCGTTAATGATAATATTGAGTTGCTTCTTAAACAACAACAATCTATTCCAATTCAAAATTTACTAGATAATACATATATAGTGTCACAGGAAATATTTAAACTTCTTATGAATCAAACTTCTTTGAGAAAATTGATAATGAAATTTATACCAAGACGAGATATTATTTTCGCTTCATTTCCTGGAGCAAAAGATTGTTTAAAAAATTTATCAGAATTACATTGTGGTTCAGGTATTTGTCCCGAATTTTTTTATCAATTATCTCAAATATGTCACAAAATACAAACACTATATATATCATCCTTGAAAGTTGTTTCAAATGGATTAACGGATTTGATTTCTGCTCAAAAAAATTTAAAGTTCTTGCACATGATTCATTATTATAATTGTGAAGGTTTAAAAGATATATATAATTTATTAACAAAATTTCCAAATACCTTGAACAAATTACATATTTATGCAGGAAGAACTCATGTACCATTATCATTTATTGCTAAATTTACAAATTTGAATGAAATTGTATTATCATTTTATGAAAGTGACGCTTTTGAGGATTTTAAAACGTTACAATATGTTAGATTTTTACAATTAAAAAATTTGGAATTTGAATATGAATGTCCAAGAAATGAATTATTAATAAAATTCTTGGAACTTAATGGAAGATATTTAAAAAAATTTAAAATTATTAAGAGTAATGATCAATCATTAAATTTGACTATTATGAAATTTTGTCCAAATATTGAAAAACTTTCTGGACTTACAAATAATGAATCAGAATTATTGAAAATGTTTTTTAATAATTGTCAATATTTAGAAAGTATTAAAATTTATTGTGAAGGATATTTTAGTGAAAAGAATTTATTTGAAGTCGTTACCAAATATTCACCTAAAAATTTTTATGAATTGGAATTAAATTATTCATATTATGCAAAATCTGAATTACTTCCGGACGATTTAGAATCTTTTTTTGTTAATTGGACACATCGTGTGTCACAAAAACCACTTTCTTTGATTATTACTGGTATAAATAAATATTCTTTTAAGAAAAATGATAAAAATAAGAAAATAGTCGATAAATATGTTGAACTGGGTATAGTAAAATTTTTTGAATTTGAAGAATAATTTTATTTTATATAATTTTATATGTACATTGCTTATTATTTGTTATTGGATTTATTTTTATTTATTTATTTATTATTATTTTTTTTTATCTGATATTGAATTTAAATGAACATTATTGTAAATAAATTTTTTTTATCAAATTGAAAAAATGACAAATTTTTATAAATAAATCGTGAACTCTAAAGTTTAGGGGTCCGTAAAGATTTGCACCAGAATTAGAGTTGAATTTTGGGCAAAGTTTCATTCATTTTTAATTCTGCCTGAAATTCTACTTTAACGCCGGTACGGTTGCATTTAGCAATGCTCTTTAATCAATTTTTTTTTCAAAGAAACAGAATATAGAAATTTTGAAATAAATCGATTTTTTACATTTGGTTCAGACGAATACAATTATTTTGCATGACCGTTAATTTGGCTGTTTGACTGACCATTTATTTGATCGACCAGATTTACTGTAAGTTTACGGTTCGAATCCAATCTAAATCTTTTTTTTTTAAAAAAAAAAATCATAATTAGGATTAATGGCGACGGTCGTACTATAGGTCCCCGAAATATGCATACAGAGGTCAGGTCCAGCCAAAAAAATTTACTATGTATTAGCTGTACGCAGGGCCGGAATTACGGTAATGTCAGTCAGTTACTAAAATAAGTAATAAATTGCTGGATGACATTATCAGAAATTATCCAAAAAAGGAAATATTTGCATGATTTTTTGGATCATTATACGCAAACTCAGACCCTACCTTTTTCGGGGTCCTACGGTCTTCAGTTAGCAAATTCTTTTTTTTTTTAAAAAAAAACAAAGAGAAAATCGATATCGGCCGTATCCCTAGATAATGTATCTAATAATAATTGGAAGTTAAATTAGGTTCGGTAAAGTCTGCCAATCTTTTTGTCGGTACTGTAGTTTTATTCCGGATTAAAATATAATCAAGCCATAATTTGCATTATTGAAAATTGGGATTTTATTGGATAACCACTTTCTTTATAAAACAAATGTACTCTATAATCAGTGTTGAACAATCTAAATTACCCAAATATACAGTATGTACGTATATCATTTGTCGAATTTAGAAACAAAATAATTGAATAATTTATCTTCAAGGAATCTAAGATTGTAAATTGGAAGAGTATTGTCGTATTGGAAGACAATAATATAATTAATTTTTTTTTATAACATTGATAAAATAATATTTTGCATACCTCTTATTGGTGAAAATCATTTTGGCTAGAATGTTCTATAAATATTATAAATTTTACAATAATGATCATGTTGTTGTTGTGAAATGTGTTAATTTAAACTACCAATTTTTGTTTAATTAACCCCTTTATACCATTTTTTTATACTGTATTTGTGAGATGCTAAATATAAAATAAAATAAATGTCGTCGTATAAGCTGCAGATTGGACCTTTTAATTAATTGCCTTTTATTTATAATTTAATTCATTATAAATGTCATTTTTGGTTAAATTGAATGAATTATTAGTGTATGGAGAACTACAAACAAAAACATCTGATAATCGGATAACATATGATGAGTATGGCAAAATAGGTGTCAAACTAGCTGACGATCACAAATTTATAGCTGAAATTTTTAATTCGTGGAGATCAAATGTAACTACTAATTTATCAAAAAGAAACAATGTGACTTGGTTGTGACACCAACACAAATTTATTTTAATATAAATATAAGTGTCAAGAACGCTCAAATGAAAAAAAAAATTATATAGTTTTCGAAAATATTAAAATTTTAACATCGAAATAATATGACGCACAATTATTGGCTATGCAAAAAATGTGGCGAACAAAAGCATGAATGGTGTAAATCATGCCTAATAAATGATCTAAAGAGTAGCGGGAATGAAAATATCGATAATTTAATACGAGAAATGCGATTAAGAATTGATAGCAGTTTTGATATAGTATTTGAATGGATACCATATAATCAATTTATTAATATTAAAGAAATTGGAAGAGGTGGTTTCGCTATGGTATACTCGGCAATATGGAAGGATGGTCCATTACGTTACGATGTTATTGAAATGGAATGGACAAGAAAGCGGGATATGAACGAAAAAGTTGCTTTAAAATGTTTATATAACTCGCAAAATATCACCAATGATTTTCTAAATGAGGTTTGTGATAAAAATTTAATTCTTTAAAAAAAAATTTTTTTTTTTTTTTTTTAATAATATAATATTTTTCTTTTTTTTATAGATTAAAGCATACTCAAATAATTTTTTTAGTAATATCCTTAAAATATTTGGAATATCTCAAAATCCGGAAACTAAAGAATACATTATGGTTCTTGGTTACGCAGATAATGGAAATTTTGATCATTGGATAAATAAAAATTATAATCGTTTCGATTGGAAATATAAAATGAGAATATTATCAAATATTATTAAAAGTCTTAAAAGAATTCATCAAAAAGGATTGGTTCATCGTGATTTTCATACAGGAAATATATTATTTAGTAGTAAATTAATAAATACAAAATATGACAGCGCATATATTTCGGATATGGGATTATGTGGCGAAGTTGGTAATACAGATGAAACAAAAATTTATGGAGTTATGCCTTATGTAGCACCTGAAGTATTACGAGGAAAATCTTATACTCAAGCAGCAGATATATACAGTTTTGGTATGATAATGTATTTTGTAGCAACCGGAAGACAACCTTTTTCCAATTGTGCACATGATGAATATCTAGCATTAAATATATGTAATGGAATTAGGCCTGAAATAAATAAGCCGGAAGCACCAATACGTTATATTGCCTTGATGAAAAGGTGTTGGGATTCGAATCCCAACAAGAGACCAAAAGTGACTGAAATAGATGATTTGATCAATTTATTTGAATATATAATAGATTATGAAAAATATTTTAAAAGTTCAATACAATTCATAGAAGCGGAAGAATACAGAAAGTCACATCTTTCTTCTTTCGAAGAAAACGAGCAATCAACTACTCATCCACAAGCTATTTATACATCTCGATTACTTAATCCCTTTACAAAAGACCTTTCGAAATATGATAACATTGATAATTATACAGTAGAAATTATTGATTTTACAAAGTAAGTTTAACTAAATTATATGTTTGGTAATATATTTATTAATTGAAATTAATCTTTTTTAAATTCTTTGTACAGATTATCAATCAATCAAACACATCAAGAAAGAAGGTTGACAAATTAAAATGATTTTGGTATAATATAAATAATGGAAGCTTAGATAATACCGCCGTTATTACCGAATTTTGTTGTTATTAGATACCAATATAATGCTGGCCAAAGGCGCTATAATGCTGGTTAAAATCGCCATAATGTGAGCAGGTATACGATATATAAAATTTTTAAAATAGAATAGATAAACATATACTGTATCACTCTGTATGATTCTTAACATTCGAATAATAAAAATTATATTTATTTATTTATTATGTATCTACTCACGCCGGACTAATAATTACATGTGGAGAAATTAAATACCAGCTACCTAACAAGACGAATAGATGTACGCACCCATTTTACCCATCACTCTCTTCCCATTTTTCACTAAACTAAGACTAAAACTAATATTTAACCTAGGAAGAATGTATTGGCTTTCGTAGAAGTCACGTGGCTAGACAAAAATTAACAAAAAACTATTATTAGAAAAATAATAAAAATTATATAATAAATTTGATATTTGATATTGAGTTACTTTATGGTTAATTTCTTGATGCCTCCATAATGCCGGCCAAGATCACATTACCATCACGTGTTATTTTTATATACTGTACATTTGCTTCAGATTCGGCAAAATTTATTTTCCTGATCAGCGTTTATTGTATTGTATTTTTTATATACACTAAGGTGATACAGCCAAGAAATCATTGAAATAAAACTGCAGGAGTTTGCAGATACTGTATACTTTTGTAATCACAAAATAATACAATATTAAAATGAGTGGGTTAAAATAAAGAAATTCTGGATATCAGATATCAAATTAATTTACGAAAATTGAATTTCGTAACAACTTAAACAACTTAAACAACTTTAGTCATAAAATGAGAGAAAGAAATGTATGAAATTAATATGAAACTTCGAATGCATCTATATGTTAAACTGTATGTACTATCTTCTTCTATACTTAAACAAACCTTAAATAGAAGTATTTTAAGAATTTCTAAAACCCATTGAAAAATGACAGATTCTATTTGGATTAGATCGACTCGATCCAAACGATTGTACGTTATAACTTTTAACCTATTATAGAATATTATTTATTCCGAAATAATGATATAAAAAGAGACATTTTAAAAATTAAAAAATTTTTTCTTCTAGGGCAGAAAGCAGTCCATTTTTTTTATGAAAAAGAAAGATTCAAAATTTAAAGAACTCTTTATTAAATCCAGTAAATTTACGTAATAATGACCAAGGAAAAGGTATTTATTTTTCATTTAACGAACATAATAAATATCGTGGCTGTAACAACGAAAGAACAATTTAAACGAATTTATTTTTTAATTATAGTGGAATAAATTAACCGAGTCAAAGTCCGCAATATTATTCGTCTTAACATCAGTAGTCCAAGCTGTTGTACTAACATATTTACAATCAAAAATTTTCGCTCGTAATGTTTATGGATGGATAAATATTCATCCAGATTCAAACGATAACACAATTATAGATGCTTGTTTCTCCTCAACTAATGTTGAAACATTTATGATACTTAGTTTTGAATGTATCATGTTTATTTTTCTTAATATATTTCAATTATACTCTTGTATAAATGCGGTAATGCATCTTTTAATTTTTTTTATTTCTTTGATGAAACGATTTTTAAATTTTAATGATGAATTTTTTTTTATTTTAGGTACTTCATAAAAATACGATACAAATTTTCATGATCTCATTAACCAATTTTTGTTATGCGATTCTTGGAGCTGTAAATATATTTATTTATTTTTATGGCGTAGTAAAATCATTCTTTATCGTTCGAAATATTTAAATCTTTTTTTTTTTTTTTTTTTTAAGGTACAATTTGTTGAAGCCATAGAAACGAAGGATAAAATCACTTATGATTGTCCTACAGTAGTTTTTGATCCAGAAATTATGATACATGAAGTACCTAATATCATAATAATAACATTGTTATCATGTGTAATGGGATATTTATCGTTTAAATTATATCAACAATTTGGTTGGATTATTTACAAAAAAATTGGTTCCGATATTCAAATGCAATGTAAGTAGTATAAAATCTATTTAATCTATTTTAGATTATTATTATAATACTTTAGTGACTAATCAACTATTTCCTCTAATGATATAGCGAGATATAGGACTCGATTGATATTTTTAATGTTATTAAAGCTCAATTTATTAATGTTATTATTATTTAGTATATTAATTGTACCTTATTATATAAATGGTCCTAATAAAACATTAGTTTATGCTGGTTTTATATTCTTTGTTACAGTATTTTTATTTAATGTTTTGGCTTTTAAATCGGTAAGTAAATTATTTAATTTATATAAGTTTCGATCTCTTTTTTTTTCTTTTCTTAAAAAAAAAAAACTTACTCTCTTTTGATGTAAATAGATTACAAAAGAATATAAGAATGGAATGATCGCATTTTTATCATTCTGGGTATTGGTCATGGGAGTTTATGCATGGTTCTGTTATATTGGATTTTCTATAGTATTCAGTTATAGATTGTATATTGGTCTTATTTTTGGTAGGTTATAAAAAAATTTATTTTCGGATTTATAACTTTTTTATTATTATCATCATTAACTTTTATTTTTTTTCCATCATTAAGGTATTTTCTTCTTGATATTTGGAGTGGTAAGTAAAAAAAAATAAATCTTTGAATTTTATTAAAATAAATCTAAAAATTATTTTATTATTTTATAGTTGACATTTGTAATTGGAATATCGGTAACGAATAATTTTGGAAAAGGATTAAAAGAATATCGTAAGTTTATTTTATTATTTATAAAATTCTTTCAATCGATCTATATTAATTAATGTATTTAAAATTTAATAAATTAGTAATGGTTCATAAGGAAGGAATTAAAAAAGTTGAAGAATATGAAATTAATTATAATAATAATGAAAAAGGTAAAATTGAAATTGTTGGACATGGTTCATCAAAGAAAAATAATGATGATAAATAACCAATTCGGTTCATAATTAGGTTAGAAATGGTATTATTATTATTATATATATTATTTATGTTATTTGTAATAAATAAATATGTGAAATCGAAAATTAACGCGTCACGTTAGTCTAGTCGTAACTCGTTATGACGCGAACGAATTCAAACGTTCAGATGTTGTAAAACACAAAATAACTTATTAAACACTAATAGAAAAAAAAAAAAAAATTTTTTTTTGTGTAATTTATAAATAGCTCGATAAAATATTTTATTTTTGATTTGATGATAACAGATAAAAAAAAATTATATACATTAATAATAATAAAAAAACTTTATATACTTTATATATAAAGTGATCACGACCCTTTTTTTAATGATTTTAAACATCCGACAATAATACTTTTGTTACTTCTTGCCTGTCCTTGTTTTTATTTACTTTAATTATAAAAGAAAAGGGAAAAGAAAAATATGGTTACGTATAAATAAATATAATTTGTTCTTTCATAAATAAAGATTTTTGAAGAATAAATAAAATTTACTTACTATATTCTTTTAACCCTCCTCCAAAATTTCTATAAGCAAATACTGCATATATTAAAGTGCTCTAAAATTAAAATCAAATTAAAATCAAATTCCAATATTATTTAAAAACAAAAAAAAAATCAAACATATTTAAGTAAAACTTACCAACGAAAATGTAAAACAAATAATTCCTATAATATATATATATAATACAGTCATTAGATAAATATTTACATTAATTTAAAGTTAAAATGATAAAAATGAATAATTACCAATAATAAATCCAATATACCATTTCGTTTCTATAGATAAATTAATTACCACGACACATAATCCAGCAAAATTTAATAAAGCAAATATCCAAAAACATATAAACATTAGCATTCCACCGCTCCATTCATCATTAAGCTAACGAATAAAATTTTAGATAAATTCATTATAGACGTAAAAAAAAAGATCATGTTTAATAAATATACTTACTGATTTATACGCTAAAATTTCAAAGAAGAATACTGATATCATCATAGCAGTACTGACAAATATAAAAAATTTCTCAACTCCACTTCTATCTTGATACAATATATAAAAAACAGGTATAAGCAATCCAGCAAATAGTATCATAATAAGTAAGTCTAATTTTAACAACATTATAAATATAAGCCTAGTTTTATATAATTCTACAAAAATTAATTACATCTCATCAATATCTCAAACATAAATTAATAGAAATATAATCAAAAAGAAAACTTACTTTGTATTGCGACGTCACCTCCAATTTTTTTATAAATATTCCAACCAAATTGACGGTGTAATTTAAATGACAAATATCCCATAAAAATTACTAATATGGCTAAAGCTAGAATAAAAAACATTTCATTCATATCTGGTTCAAATTCAAATCCCGGGCAATCTTCCTTAAGTGCGATACTTATTGATCTAACTTCATATACTTGCATCTATAAAAGAAGTTTTCTTTGATTTTTTAACAAAAACTTTATAATACTTTTTTTTTTTAAAAAAAAAAAAACAAATTATAAAGAATATTTACCATTCCAATAAAGACAAAAGCAAAATTGATCAATGCGATAGTAATAATTTGTATCGTATTTTGATGGAATATCTGTCAATCGAAAAAAAAAGAGAAGTCATTTAATCCAGGTAAAAGAGACTCTTTTCCCGGATAAAAAAGGCAACGATATTACCGCATTAAAACAAAAATATAATTGAAAGAAATAGAAAAAAATAAACATTAAATTTTCCAGCGTTAAAACATAAAGTGGAAGAAATTGTCCATTGAAACAATTATCATTTGATTGGTCTGTTTCGTTAAGTTTATATATTCTTAAGAGACTATTGCCATTACGTTCCAACATACGAACTTGAAGGTAAATTAAAACTAAAGCTTGAGCTATTGAAACAAGCACGAAACAAATCGTATATTTTGTCGCGATAATTCTACTCCACTATTAAAAAAAGAAAATAAGCGTCATTCGATAGAATATAATTTTTTATGACTTATTTTCTTACTTTTTTCCCAATGTCTTCTTTTAAATTTGCGATTTTCATGTTTCTTATTTTAATGAAAAAAAAATTTCTTTAAAAAAACAGGAGATTTTTCATATTTAAATAAAAAAAAAAATAGATAAAATTGACCTCGGTTATGATCTTGTAATACATCAAGTATACAAAATTCAAATAACCAGATTGATGTAAGTACTTGTTTTTTTAATATGCAAATTCGATCAATCCGTTATGAAGATTGTAAAAGCCATTTCGTTTAAAAAAAAAAATTACACAGCCATATTATTATAATATATTATATACCGGAATTCCGGAAGTAATCATTAATGATCATCGATCGATTTAATTAAATCCCGAAAGAATTTATAAACCCAAACGGCGATCATGGTA
>QKYT01000878.1:11249-21767 GCA_003550305.1 Glomus cerebriforme | reverse complement strand
ATATTCAAAATTCGCAACTAATTGATAAATTATGCATGATCAAAAAGGCCTAATTAAGAAGATTGATTAACCAAATATGGAATTTAATTTGCCACATAATATATTAGAAACATGACTTCTTTTTGATTGTATATTACAAAAAAAAAATATATACTTGCTGTAGTCCAAACACCAAATCTGACTTGGGATATCCAAATCAATTAGTTTGGAAAGGTCTTCCCAAGTTTGATTTGGGACATGGTAGTATTTCTCTTTGTTTAAATAAATAAAAATAGGGTTAGTTTCCGCGATTTATTTTCTTCATATTCCTTATCACATTTTATAAATTACAGGTATGTAAGAAGACTATACTGACAACTTTATGTTACAGAAATGAAGTTCCAATTCAAAATTTTTATTAGTATTAAAGATTTAAAATTAAAAATATTAATTTTAAAATTACTATACTTTTTTCTCCACTTTTAATTTTAAGTAGTTAATAATTATACACAAAGCAAAAGTACAATGTATTTTTTGTTAGTGGATCCTTAATTTTATCATTTGGTATTATTTTGTTTTTTTCTTCTTGCTCATTATCAAAATTTTATTCGATATTGTCTTGTTCTAATTCTACCTCAATATAATTATCATATTCACCTTCATATGCTTCCATTTCAATATCATTATCATTTTCATGAGCTAAGACTGATATATTATTAATTTTTAAAGATAATTAATATTGACTTTATTTCTTTAATTTCTATTATCATGAAAAATAATTACCCATAGTTTATTTTACAATAAATAATCATTTAATTAATAAGTTGAATAATATTCGCTTAAAATATGCAAGTCTGAAATTTATATTCAGATAATCGTCAAAATTTTTATTTACACTAGAAAAATATTTAATAACTGATATTATACTAATAGAGATTTATAATTTCCAGAAATTAGAACCTGTTGTAATATGTATTATAGACTAATAAATAATTGATTCTCTAATTTGTTTTTTTTTCAAAAAGATAAAAGGAAATTTTTTGGTAAAAACTAAACTGTGAACAATACTGTATTTTAAACAAGATAATAAGTTGTAAGTTTGATATTAGCAATACAAAGCTACTACAATTTAATTTTAAACATTTGAATATTTCATTTCATAATTCTTCAATAAGTTTAGTATTTGAAGATAAAATTATATTAGAAAAAGAAATTTATTAAATGTTATATATTTTTCAAATGTAAAATTCGAAATTATAGTATACTTTCTTTATTGCTATAAGAATATGTAAAATTTTTAACATTTATTTAAAGGAGTAGATTAATTAGCGGTTGTCATCCCTTACTAGTCCATTTATGTTTTTAATTCATACTTTCGAGTTTCATATAAAAATACTACAGAAGCAAACAGAATTTTTTTAAATTAAAAATTTTTTTATCTTTATACTTGCAATTTTTTGACTAATAAAAAAAAATTTAATCTAACTTTAGGCTCAGCAGCTGATCAGTAAGTGGTATTGTTTTATTATTGTTTTGTTTTATTATTTTAATAAATATGACGCAATTTTTTTAAAAAATGATATAATTATATAAGTATTTTATTTACTAAAATTAACCAAATAAGGAAATAAATAAACTGAAACTTTTTATTAGAGATAATTATCTTTAATAATGATAATAGACCACTATATCAGAATTTTGACCACTCAGACCCCATCTTAGCCTTACATTTTAAATTTTTATATAATTATTGTGTGTATAATTGCTTTGTGTAATTATTGTGTAATTTTTCTGTGTAATTATTGTATAATTGTTTTGTGTAATTGTTCTGTGTGTAATTATTGTGTAATTGTTTTGTGTGTAATTATTGTGTAATTGTTTTGTGATAATAATTATTGTGTAATAATGATCAGTGTAAAAATTTAATAATTAATTAATAAAATGCTGTAAAGGACTAAACCATATATAGAAATTAAATTAAACTATAAACTGAAGTATAAGTTCAAGCAATATAGTACAAGCAATCCGTTATTCTTTTTTTTATGCTAAATATTTGTCACCCTATATTTCTCTAATAATATTTAGAATTATTTATTACCTAGTTCATCTGTCAAATATCCTAATTTTGTAGCACTATGGAACAAAAATATTTCAGTGACGATGTATTTGAACAAATAAAAGATTTTGAACATTGGAAGTTAACTGAAGAACAAAAATTATTAATCGATAAACTAATAATAAATGAAAAATTAAAAAAATGTTATAAAAAGCATGGTTTATGTAAAGGATGCAAACAACTTAATATTGGTCCAAATTGGTGTCAGTCATGTAACGCTAGACATTTTCAACATGATTTCGAAAATTGGACAAGCGGAAATCCTGATGTTGATAAATTGATTCAAGAATCTCAGTTTAATGCAAAAAATGAAGATGAAAAATTAGAATGGATTGAATATGATAGATTTGAAAGTATTGAATATATTATAAAAGGAGGTTTTGGAGTAATATATAAAGCACATTGGAAAGATGGGAGAATAGGATATTGGAATTATAAATTTAATCGATGGACTAGAACTCATTATTTTGAGAATGTTGCATTAAAAAGGTTAAATAATTCAAAAAATATAACATTGGAATTTTTAAATGAGGTAATATTTTAACATAACTTTTATCAATATATAAAATGAAAACTAATTTTATTTATTATTAGATTAAATTACACTTGAAAATGAATAATTCAAATCGGATTATTAAATTATTTGGCATTACTAAAGATCCTAAAACAAGTGATTTTATGATGGTAATGGAATATGCAGAAAATGGTAATTTAAGACAAGTATTAAATAGATATTTCAATTCTTTGGGCCGATATAATAAACTTAAGATTCTCCGTGATATTGCATTTGGTCTTAATGATATTCATAAAGAGGGACTTATTCATCAGGATTTTCATAGTGGTAATATTTTAAGTGATTCATACACATTTGCCAGAATTACTGATTTAGGATTAAGTAAACCGGCAAATGAAAAACATGATAAAAAAGTGTATGGGGTATTACCATATGTAGCTCCTGAAGTTTTAAGAGGAAAAAAATATACACAAGAAAGTGATATTTATAGCTTTGGAATTATTATATACGAAGTATTTAATGGATTACCTCCTTATTATGATATGCCTCATGATGAGTTTTTGGCATTAAAAATTTGCAAGGGACTTAGACCAATATTTAATAATAAAGTCCCTCAATTAATAGATGATATATTCAAACAATGTGTAGATGCTGATCCATCAAAAAGACCAACTGCAGAATACTTACGCGCAAGATTTGATCAATGGAGAAAAGAACAATATGATTTTGGTAGTAAAATTCGTAAACAAATTGAAGAAGCAGACAAATTTAATGAAAAACAACCATCTTTTACACAAGCATTGATTAATGCCGAACTTACATATACTACACATCCTCAAGCTATTTATACGAGTAGACTATTGAATTTTAATAATTTACCCGAACCAAAAAATGCAGAATATTCAGGTAATTAAATTATTTATTTAGTATGATTAGATTTTGTTTGAAAATAGTGAACTATTTATTAATCTTTTATTTTATCTACTATAGAATCTCTAGAATCTTTTGATTTTACTGAAACCAATATAAACAATATTAATTTTTAGGGTAAATGTTTAAATATTAAATTATTAGCGATCTAAATTTTAACTTCTAATTTTTACTTTAATAAATAACTAAATCACCAAGATTAACAACAGTTTCTCGTTCCAGTAAATCACTTGAATAATGGGAAACTTATTTTCTTATTTTATATTTTCCCTACATCATCATTATTTTTATTATGAATTATTTAAACACTAAGATTGGAATAATATAATTTTAGTTTGTAATTTGAATAATTCAATTTTATTTCATTTTATTTACTATAATTAATTATTGCAAAAATAAATGATCTTTGGTCTTGAAAGTTAAAACAATATATAAAATCACTCGTTACTAAACTTGTTTCGAAATTGATAATGAATTTAAATGACATATAAACTCTTGTTAATGCAATGAATTAGTAATGTATTAATCTTGGCTTGTTATTTCAGCTACAGTAAATCAAAATCTTTCTTGCTCGAACACTAATAAAATCACATAAATAGTGATACTAACTTGGCACGTAGAAATGTGGGTTGGTTACTGTATAACTTTATATTTATATAGACAGAATTTAGAATCATTTTGATTTATTTATTACACGAAATGTTCTATTGTTATTGACTCATAAATTCAGATAATATTAAGATTCATAATTTTATGCGTCGCACGTGTATATAGTGGCACAGAAAATATATAAATTACTCTCAGTATTATATTGTAAAACAAATATTTATTGATTATGTATAAAAGCACGAACGAATAACTTAAGGATATAATAAATTCTTAATTTCAAGAAATGTTCAATCCATATATAATAGTTATTGCGTCAATTAGGCAAGATCATGCCGATTAATTATTAATAATTTACTCTAAACTATTAAAGTATAAAAAAAGTAAAAAAACTAAATTTAGATATATAGACTCAATTAATAGTTTATATTATTGGCATTACATAAGAATATATCTGATATTTAGACGTTATCAAAAAATATCTGTCCATCAAAATCAGCAATATCCAAATAGACTGACCAATAAAAGATGTTTAAATTACAATAAAAAAAAATAACATTTCGGCCAAAACTTATAATCATTTAATTTTAACATATTTTATTTAAACATTTAATAAAACATTTAATAATTTTTCAATAATTCATTTTTTTTGTTTATTAATTAAATTCATCATCTTCGAAATCCGTAACTTTAAATGTTTTAATAACGCCTAATTTTGTATATTTTTCAATTATTTTCATATTTTCATCACTTGTATGTAAGCTGTTGTCATCATTATTAACAATAGTCAAAGAAAGTGATTTTGGTTGTATACGATTTGTCCAATTCATAAAAAAGGACTCTAATTCTTCTGGAAGTAATTTTGAATCTACATCATATAAATGATATAATGTTAATTCAAAAATATTTTCACGTGAATATTCTAAAGCTGCATCCAATGCCTCCTTTTCACTTAAATATTTACCACCACACCAAATATAAATCCTTTCTAAATATTTACAATTATTAAAAACTATTTCCAATGTTTCCAATTCATAATTTTTAAACCCAACAGAAATAACTCTAAGATTTATACAAAATTTGGATATGACTAAATTTAATGAATTCTCACTTTCGCCTGATAAATCACCCAAATAAATTTCTTTTAAATTTCTTCCGTTAATTTCTAAAAATTTTATTAATAATTCATACTTTGGAACTGAATAACGAATTTTTAAAATTTGTAATTGTGGAAATCTAATATATTGTAATATTTCAAATCCTTCAAAAGAATTAGTATAATTAAATGATAGTATAAGTTCTTGTAAAATTGTAAATTTAGCAATAAATGATAATGGATTACTTCTTCTATATAATTGTAATTTGATTAAAGTATCAGGAAGATTTGTTGATAAAGATGATAAAGTAGAAATTATATCTTTGTCACAATCATATAAATGTATTATACCCAAGTCTTTTAAATTTTTTTGAACAGAAATTAAATCTATCAATCCATTCGAAATATCATTTCCGATTGTTATTTTTAACGATGATAAATTGTGACAAAAATGAGATAATTGATAAAAAATTTCATGAGAATCATTCGAACTACAATTTAATTTTGAAAGATTTTTTAAACAATCTTTTGATCCAGGGTAAAGGGTAAAATTTATACTTGAAAATTGCATAAATTTTAATTCTTTTAAAGAAGTAATTTGACTCATGTGCAATCTATATATTTCCTGTTCTATTACTTTATATGATTGATTTTTAAAAAGATATCTAATCTGATCAAAAATGTGATTAATTGATAGAACCTTACAATATGATGCATAATTAAACATTGGAGGTTTTGAAGTTGGGGTTAAAATAATAATTCCACTCTTTGATAAAATTTCTTTTGATTCTTTTGGAAGACAAGCGACCAAAGTACTATACGTTTGCACATTATAATTTAAACTATTTCTCCATAAAATCCTAACCGAAACTTTACACCAAAGACGATTGACTAATAAGCATGAATGTAAAGTGATTAAATCTTCCTCTAAATATTCAAAAATTTCGTCAAGACAATCAACGGGAAGTTGAAACATATTCGTTATTTCAAATTAAAAAAAAAAAATTGAGCTAAAAAGGTAAACCCCGTTACTTTTTATTTACAATTGTGTTATTTTATGCAGGTTTTGCTACTATTTACGGTTAGTGTATAATTACGTATTAAACTTATAAATAATTATCATGTGACGAACCTTTTTATTTTAAAGTCATGTGAAATTAAGCATGTGATTTCGTAACCATTAATTCACCTTAAAACAAAGAATTCGGGAGGACATTTATAACACACACCTTATGATCTATATATGTCTTCTCACAAGTAAAGCTTTTTGTTATTTACTCTCTTCATTATGTCTGATTTAAAGTTGTTATGTATTTCTATTTTATTTCTTCCTATTTCTTTTGTCTTCCATGATGATCTCTTTAGTCGTCATAAACATAATAATATACAAAAATAAAGATATGAGAAAGAATGAGGGAATTCTAATCTAAACCAAGCTAGTCAGTTAGGAGGGACTCAACTGACTGATTGGTTTTTCCTTGCCTGTAATAAGGAAAGTAACTCATATACAGTATAAGGAAGGTAAAAAAGGGATTTAAAGGAAATTCTAGGAGAAAAAAATAATAATAAGTTATCTAATGAAAACAATGAGTATTTATATAGAATAAATTTAATAATTTAATAAGGATGTGACATGAGAATTATTATGTAATCATAATTTATCAATATTAAATTTTTACTTAATTTAGTTTCGTTTTACTTTTTCATATGAAAAGTTACTCATGATTAAGGGATAAATAAATTTGGCAATGAATATTTCTTACATAGTTCAAAGCCTCCAAAATGTTGACTATAAATATACATTAGAATCACTTTCTTCTAAAGAACAGATATATGTTAATTTATATATAGTATAAGAACAAAAAATGGAGAATGATATTCAAGAGCTTCACTCAAAAATGTGCCTCAATTAATCACCATCTTAAAGATTCGATATCACAAAGGAATCACAATCTTTTAGATAAGGCCAAATTTCCAAAATTACATGGTACATTAAATAAATGAAAAATTAGGAATAAATGCTGCAAAACCATAAGAAGGCTTAAAATTAAAATTTATTTTACATCATGATGCAACTAATAAATCTGATGGATTACTCAGAAGAGTTTCTTATGGTTTGTTTACTAGGATTTCCATAAAAAATGTGGCATATCAGGAGTGGAGAGGGCAAAAAGGGTCTACGATTACATAAAATTTCATCTTCTGTATGATAAACATTCCAATCTATTAATTAACCAATTTGTAGATACAGAAAAGGGTTTATTTTCAAGAAATTTCATCAAAAAAAATCAATATGTTTTTGAAATACCATTTTCATCAGATATTGAAGGTAAGGCAGACATTCGTAAGTACAGTCAACCTTCTATAATTGCACATTCCCTGGGACCATATCAAAATTTTCATAAATAATGCATTTAGAGAAGTGAGCACTTATAGAGGTAAATAATTAAAGATCATATGAGCTTGGGACCAAACCAGAAGATGCGTATGTATGTTGTACCTCAGATGTCAACCTGATTGAAAGCTGAAGTGCGTTAGGTGTCCGTCTGTTGTCAACTGACGCAAACCTTTTTTTTTTAACAGTCAAATAAAACGAATTTAATAATTTAAATAATTTTATTAATGATTAATATTTAATCATTTAATCGTTAATTTATATTTTAAAATTACAAAAATAATAGCTCTTTAATTAGAAAATTGTGTTAAAATAATTATTAAATTTTATTTGTTCAAAATAAATGCTAATCTGTAATATAAATGAAATTTTATTTCACAAAGTAATATTTCGTCAAATACAAAAAAAAAAAACTTAATTTTCCTTATTCTGACATGAATGTCCACTATGACATCTGCTTCCACACTTTCCTCTTACTTTTTACAATGACATTTATTGCTGCTACAGTTAATTTTACAATTACAAATAGTGCCTGTAACTGATCCAGTACTTAGGAGTCATGCATCATGCAGCTTCTCTAACTGAAATCTTATTAAAAGGCAAATTGTCAAGCTCAGGAAAATTCATTGTACCAAGAGGTTCAATTTTTCCTAGTGAATAATAAATGTTAATAATTCAAATTTTGTTCCTAAATGGTATTTATTATTTTCTGTTGCTTCTATAATTTTGCATGGAAGTGTAGAGCGGTCAATACCAGAACGATCAATTTTTGATATTAGTTTGGCCATTTTTTTTTCTTGTTCATTTGATTGACCATCTTGTTAGTGTAAATTTGAAGATCTTGGCAAGCAGTTTTCCTTAAAATTTCATGTCCTGTAATTGTTACTTCATTTCTTGATACTGTGGTTGTTGTGCTTGTGGTATTTGTTATGTCAACAAGAACTGGATCAATAAGAATTGGATGATAATTTTGTAAAGGTAAAGTTGATTTATTTTTATCTATATAATTAATTTCAAGTTGTGAATTAATTGTTTCATCACTACCAATACTCATATTATCATCATTTTCTTTTTCTTCTGCATCTTTAATTACATCTTTTACTATATTTGTATGTGAAATAGCAAGAGCTGATGGTGAATGAACGAAAGTTGATGATAATGGAGTAGAAGCTGATGGGGTAGAAGTAGGAGCCAATGATAAAGGAACAATAGCTGGAGGTAAAGGTGCAGAAGCTAATGGTAAAGGTGCAGTAGAGGATCAGGAGCTGATGGTAAAGGAGCAATAATTGAAGGTAAAGGATCAGGAATCGATGACAAAGGTGCAGTAACTGAAGGTAAAGGAGTAGGAGCCAATGATAAAGGTGTAATAGATAATGTAAATGATGGTATAGAAGTAGGAGCTGATGATAAAAGATAGTAATAAAGGATAACAAAATAAAATTTAAGATCATTTTTAATTAAAGTATAAAATAAGAAGAAATATTATTTTTTTTATAATATAAAAATAAAAATTAATTATTAATTAGTTAAAATACATCCAATTTAGCCTTAAAGTAATGAAAGAAAAAAAGAAATGTTTAAAAAAAATTCATACATCATTAAAGAAATAATATTTTTATAATAATAAAAAATATTATGCTAAAATAAATTACAAACCATAATTATAATACATAAAAAATAATTATTTAATATGTCGTCATCTAAGTTTTCATCTAAATATTCATAATCATCAACTCTAATTATTTCTGGAATATTTTCTTCGTCATAAATGCCTTTATTAAATAAATTTTCAATTAAAGTACATCCTCCATGAGGTTTATCACCATACACAAGCTCATAAGGAGTTTTTTTGTTTTTAACAATTGAATGATGCTATTTATTAAATAAAAAAATCACTATATTACAATATCAAAATAATCTAATTTTAAATTATCAATTACAAAAATTGAACTTAACTGGTAGCGACACAGTATCCGTGCATAAGCTTTCTCTAGTTTAATGGAATATACAGTAAAGTAGTATATTAATAACCTGACCGAAATGATTCACAAAATAATATTTAACATGATAATAGTGACTAGAAATTAATTAATTTATATTAATTATTTTAAAATAATTTAAATAAAAAAGAGTTTATTATTTTTCTTTTGTTTAAAAATACAGTAATAAATGTTTTTTTTTTCATAATTATTAATTTGTTCATTTGATTAATTTAAAATTAAAAAAATAAAATTTTTCAGTATAATTAAATGTCTCTAATCTATTCTATCTTAACAAACCTAAATTAATTTACTAATTGTTATCCGAATATTGTTTATTATTTTATCCAATTCTGTTAGCAAATTCATATAATTTTGTTATTACTTTTCTATTTTCTGATTTTCTTTTTTCCTATTTCTAACTTATTACATCTTTATTTTTCATATGTTTCAATTAATATGATAGAANTTATTAATCTCCATTTTAATACTTTTCTTCTTTTCCAGTCTCTGGATATTTTTTTTTTAGTCTTTCTTAAATAGATCTGATGTATCTTTCTCAATAATTCTCACTTTTTTCCACACTTCATAAGTAATCTCCGATAGTCCTAGTATTTTCTTATTTTCTATCAGTATAACTTTCAGTATAACTTTCTTCATTTATATACTTTTTTCTCAATTGTTCATTTTGTTTCTGTGCATTTCTGTTTATAGCTTTCTTCTCTTATTGAAANTTTTATTTTCAATGATTTCTTTAGTCTTCAATTCTTTATTCACCCATTTAACTTGCTTTCTTATTATCACACAGTATATACTGTATTTGTGTTATCCATAGATTCTTTTGTTATTGTTTAAAAGGTCTAATATGACCACTGCTGCTGCACTGCACCTTCTTTTTTTTCT
>QKYT01000876.1:24362-37337 GCA_003550305.1 Glomus cerebriforme | reverse complement strand
AAATCTAGAAATGGAAGGAGTTATAAACTATACATTTGATTTACAAAAAATTGAAAAGAAATTAGCTAAAAAATTAGNCCTTAACAAAGTTTATTTTGAAATGGAAGATAACCAATATTATTTGAAATATTNTTCATTTAAATATGAATTATTTCATAATTCTCCAAGAATTCTTTTAAATATTAAAAAGATATTACCACAAGAACCTATTGCAGCAGATAAAATGATAATCATTTCGGCAATATTATTTCAGCAATCAGATTCGATTAATTTATCAGAATTACTCTTTCTTTTTGAAACAACGTTCTGTTTTATTAAAGAATTATCAATTAAAAATAATAATATACTTATTTTAGATTTTATTAATCAATGGTTAAAATTAGCAAGATATAATATAACATCTATAGATATACTTAAAAAATTTTCTTTAAAACATATTGTAACATTTTATGAATTAATTGAAGAAAAAGCTGCTAATTCAGTAATCCAAAATATCGATGATAAATTTAAAATTTCATTGACGCAACAAATGAAAGATTCAATTAATAATATTATGGATTATTATGATTTAGAAGATCAACAACTTATTCCTGCTAAAACATTTGTTCTTGCTCTAAAAAGATTCATCTATAGATTTTTATTAGTTGATTCTAATATTGATAATTTAAATTTGAACGTATTTTTTTTGGATTTTACATTAGATTTATGGCCTAATTATATTGAAAAGGAATTGATTGAAAAATTATTTCCTACTTGTTTATTAGTTTCTCATGTTTATGACTGTTATAATTTTATTGTTAATGAAATTGAGGTATGTATTTAATATATTATTCAATTTTTTTTAAGAAATGATTACCTAACCAACATTAACGTTAAATTTATTAATTTAATAGAAAGCAACAAATGAAAGACAAAATAACAAAAACTTCGAATTACCACGTCCAAGAAAAATCTTCATTAAAAAATTTAAAAAGATTATAGATTAACATTGAACGAAATTCAGAAGGGAGCCTTGTTAATTTAGAAATAAAATTAATTGTCAAAAAATAATTTATTAGGGTTAGTTTGGCCGTTAGGGTAGGATTAGTATTAGGAATTAGTTAAATAGGCCCGGAGGGCAAAATAAAAAAAAAAGAAAATTTGTTGTTTAAAACACTAAAATCACAAAAATTCGCTATGACAATAAAATGAATAAAATTGTTGTGACGCTAACCACAAAGGGCAAATGACTTGAAATGACAAATGAACAATGATGACAATGAAGTGTCACTTCAGACCGTCATTTAATGTAATGTTGGCTAATACTATTTTCGTTGGTGAAGCATGCATATATATAATATGCACGACTATACGTGTGGCTGTATTCAAAATTACTAATTATCTGAGGTGAATCTATTTGTCACGCTTATTTGTCACCGCATGTGCCACCATTCATTTGTCAATTGCCAATTCCTTTGTCATCAAAGCGGCGCTGCCAAGATTAACCGTAACACTGCGTACATTGTTGCATCGGGTACATTAATCATACTGTACATACACACATTAGTCACTATACAATACATTGTATTCTACCTACCGGGTAAATTATTTACAGGTGCATAAATCTAAAATTAGAATACAAAGGATTATTATTGCAAAAGATTTTATATAAAATATTGCAAGATTTTAATTTTCAAAAGTCAAAACTACAGCACAAATAGCACAAATCTACAACGAAAATTTTATTTATACATTATAACTTCATCAAATCATAAAACATACATTGACTTATCATAACATAATACAAAATGCAAAATCTTAACGATTCAAACAATTATACTCCTTCAGCCTGATAATACCTTCAATATTTCATTAGATGCAAACACGACACGTTAACTGCCATTCCATTGCTCAATGTGAATGAAGATCAAAACATTATTAATCAGCGTGTGATAATCTATAGTTTATCATGTATCTCACGCTCAAGAAACGGTTAAACACTCATTCTTTTATAAACTACCAGTAAACTACCAAATGGTATCCAAATTTATAGTATCGCTTGTAAAGAAACATTAATATCTTTTGAACTTGTATCTCAACACATGAATTTCATTTTCTTCAATTCAATGAAAAAAAAGATGTTATAAAGTTACTTGTGAATTAATTTCACATTCATCAATCGTTATTTATTTAAATAAAAACATCCATGGTATTGAGAATAATAATCATCAAGAGAATGTAGAATTTTCTAAAGAAATTTTAAAAAAGAAAATCTTGAGTTTCATTTAAAACAATTCCTTGCTCAATACTTAACTTTTACTACTTAAAAGCAAATATATAATATAAATTTTTTTTAAATATTTTCATTAAAATACTTATTATTTATATTGTAAACCGCGTCTATTTTTCAATATTTTTTTCCTATATATATATATATACAATTTAATAAAATTTCTTTTAGAACTCATGTCATATTGCGACTATCGCACTTTACTAAGAAATTTGAAATTACAAATGTTTGTGTCTGAGTCGATTCATAATTCTTTGATTTTGAATCGATCTACAATATTACTAAAAACAGATATAAGACAATTACTCAGAATGAGATTTTATACATCGTCCATGTAAAATTAATACTATACTACATAATAAAAAGTTATTTGATCAACGATTTATAAGATTCATATGAAAGTTCACTCGTTTTTTTATAATAAAATTTATTTTGATTTTTTGATTTTAATCGCCTATAATACAAGCAATGATTATAAAACAATCATTCATACAGTATATTATTAAATGGGTGAGTCATATTTCGATAATAAATTGCATTAAAAAATATTTTTGCTCATGAGATACAGACATATAGTATAAAAAAGTTTTTTTTTTTTTTTTTTTTTTTTGAAGAAATTTTAAATAACGGTCACGCTACTCACGCAAAATTATTACCATTATTATAAAAAATAAAAATGATTGACTAAGAACATTCTCAGTTGAAGAATTTGATAAATGATAACCTTAAATGGTCAAAACCGGAAATTTGTTTATAGTAACCAATTATTTAATTTTTAGATTTACTGCGCGTAAATAAAGTCGAATTAAAATATCATAAAAAACTTTTATTTAAATGAATCATTACTGTTATCGACCCATCAAATTTAAAAAATAAAAATAAATTTAAATTTAAATAATAAAATAAAGTAAAATGTGTAAAAATAAAAATAATAAAGTAAAAAAAAATTTACTGCTACTAAATACAGGTTTACGTTTGTTGTGGTTATTCACAAATTATTTGTTTAAGAATCATTCATACATTCATTAATTACCTTATCTTCTCCTTTTGGTGCCAAGTAATTAAAAAGAAATTGTTTCAAGTGAAACTCAAGATTTTCTTTGTGTCTATTAGAAAAGGTTTGTTGTTGCTGCTGCTGTTCGTTTTGATTTAATTCAATACCATAAATATTTAAATTTAAAAACTGAACAATAATTGAATGTGGAACCATTTCGCAGGTAATTTGATAAATCCTTTTATCGCTAGATTGTTGATAATAAAACACAAAAATGTCATTTAAATAAAAATAATTATTAGATAAGTATAAACGATTGTCTAATAATTGAGTTATAATTTCATCAGTGGTTTTTTCTTTACAAATGATATGGTAGATTTGAAAATCATTGCATGGTCTAAAATAGAATGAGTATTCAGTAATGATCTCACTTTCTTGATTAATATTAGTGCTAAGATCATGCTGAGATGATAACATATTTTCTTCTATAATATTAATATCTGATGAAACGCTGGTAACATTATCACCAGAATTTTGAGAAATGTGAGCGGTAGGAGGATTAGGGTTTTGCATTTCTATATTAATTGTGTATAGAAATATGTAAATTATATATATATATATATATGTATATATTTTTTTTTTGAAAAAAAGAGGTCAAAAAAGATCGTTTATATATCCTAATTTTACTGTCGCGAAAATTGATTACAGTAATGATCAACTTACTATATTCGTGGATTATTTACAGATAATTCGTGATTTGTGGATTATTTACGAAAAAAAACCGGATTGTGCCACCATTTAAAAATTTTATTTATGAATGTAAATCATTAGACATTACACAGAAAATTAGTGTTACGATTTTGCCCGCGAATCTGCACTCTTAATATTACCAAAAAAAAAAAAANAAAANAAATAAATAAATAAATAAAATAATTTCTAAACATTTTAAATATTTCTATACATAATTAATATAGAAATGCAAAACCCTAATCCTCCTACCGCTCACATTTCTCAAAATTCTATTGATAATGTTACCAACGTTCATCAGATATTAATATTATAGAAGAAAATATGTTATCATCTCAGCATAATCACAGCACTAATATTAATCAAGAAAGTGATATTATTACTGAATATTCATTCTTTTATAATATATCATATCGTTTGTAAAGAAAAAACCCTCGATGAACTTATATCCCAATTATTAAATAATCAATTATCTTTATTCAAAATTCAAATGATCTTTTTGTGTTTTATCATCAACATCTAATTAAAAGAATTTATCATATAACCTGCGAAATGATTCCGCATCCAATAATTATTTATTCAGTTTTTAAATTTAAATATTTATGGTATTAATCAAAACGAGTAACAACATCTGATAGACATATAGAAAATCTTGAGTTTTATTTATTGAAGCAATTTCTTTTTGATTACTTGGCACAGATAATTTAATGATTAAAGTAGATTTAGAACCAACATATATTTTAGTATTAAGATATTTTTTTTTGACTTTTAAGACTTTTATTCTATATGATTTACTTTCTTAATTTATAGATGAAGTTCAAATTTTTTTTCTAAAATTCCAAAATACTGCAAAAAAAAAAATAAATAAATAAATAAAATAAAAGAAAAAAAATAATACTTTTTATTATTATGCCGTTCAACTTTTATTAATCCTTATATAAAAAAATTCCTAACTAATTTTAATGAGCGATAAATCGTCCCTCTATCTACGTCCCTATAAAAAAAATTTTCAGAAAAAATGATCGCATTTCTCGGAATAAAAAACCTAGAAAAATGATCATTTATCGGAGTTTCCAGAATTTTTTTTTTATAGGGCGTAATCGTGCGAACCAATAGAAACTAATGGCCTAATGCTATCAATGCCGATCTGTCACTAGTCACTTAAATTAATCACCCGACTGATATCAAAAGAGTAATCGACCCAAATTTTTTATATCACGTTAGAATAAGAAATAAAACTACTGACATTTTTACCAGTTTAATATACTAGAGCATGATTTAAAAAATACACATCAACATTATAACCGATATAAAAAAATATTGGTAGTCGTCAATAATTTGACCAATAATAACATAATAAGGCCTTGCCAATTTTTAACATTATAAAAAAATTAAGAAATCAAAAAGGGGGAGGTAAAACAAATATTGAAAAAAAAAATATTTTAAAAGCGGTTAAAAAAAATGAGCGTCCACCCTCGTTCACGGGATTCAATCTTCTTAAATCTGATTGAACCATAATGTGACCATTTTTTTTTGCATTAGAAAATATTAAAATATTTCACAATATCGTGTGCCAAATATATTTGTAAATTAAATATTATACATTTTTATATATTATTATTACAAAAAAAAACAAATCATTTATTTGACAAAAGCCAGTTTATTTAATCAAATGTTATAAATTATACTGTGAAATAAAAAAAAAAAATTGTTCATTATAAACAATACTCATTAATTATTTATTAAATTCAATGATTAGTAATAACCCCATTTTGAAAATATTGTAGCAATGATAAAAAATATTCATCATGAATAAATAAATCAAAGGTATTAAATAGTTTACATAATTTACGAGTAATGGAAAAGAAAAGAATCATCTGTGTCACAAATCTAAAATAAGAAGTCTAACCCCAACGTGGATGATTTTATTGTTTCCAATGGAAAATCAATATGCAGTGTTGCGGTCGACCTTGTGAATCAAGGTAGCAGGTGCGTCGTATATTTGGTTCAGTGATCTACTGGTCTATATATAATTTTTTACCAAAAAAGGAAAGGCCTAGACCGGTTTGTGGTTCCGGGTGCGTCAATTAGTTAGTCCAAAAATCAGCCATAAAACATGAAAGCTCTTTATTTACTTATTTACGGAGGTAACGGAATTCTTATTTTTCATATATTCGAGTCTACTTGGATCTAAGGGACTCAACCTTAACGTTAAAGTTAATATTTGATTCCTTATAAAAATTTTCCAAAACGTTTCTGGTTCTTTTGAGGTTATTATCTTAGTAGGCTTTAGAGAGTCATTCTCTTGAAGATATGATCCAACTGAACCTTCTACGAGAGTAGAAGGAATAAAAACTAAAGTAGTTATTCATTGAATCCATTAAATCGGTAAATTATTATTCCTAAGTCAAAACCGGTGATGATCAACGGATCAAAGAATCTTCTAAAGAATGTTGATCCGAACAACGTGCAAATACCATATATCTTAAAATAAGTACCCTGACAGTACCTTGGTCTGCATTATGAACGGAATTATTAGCATCATATAAAAAAGGGGGTGCTTAATAACAGGTAAATATGATAAATTAAATATGGAAATTTTGAAGTTTTTTCCGTGTGTGCTTCCGTGTTACGTACACATATTTCTTTTTTGCTTTCATTAAATATCAAATGATCGACCGAAATTTTTATTATAAAATGATGGTGGTTTTTTTTTGATTCTTTTTTTTTTTAAAAAAGTAATAAATCTATAAACATTTTAAATATCTAATATATACATTTATTCATTTAACATAGAAATGTCAATCCATAACTCACCTACTCACATTTCTCAAGATTCTGGTGAAAATGTTACTAACGCTTCATCAGATATTAATGAAAATACGACATCATCTCAACATGACAATATCAATGATATTACTGCGGAATATTCATTCTATTATGGACCATGCAATGATTTTCAAATCTACCATATCACTTGTAAAGAAAAAACACCAGAAGAAATTATAACTCAATTATTAAATAATAGTTTATACTTGACTCATTATTTTTATTCAAATGACATTTTTGTGTTTTATTATCAACAACCTAATGATAAAAAGATTTATCAAATAACTTGCGAAATGGTTCCACATTCAATTATCGTACAGTTTTTAAACTCTAATATTTATGGTATTGAATTATTATATCAAAATGAACATTATCAACAAAACTTTTCAAATAGACACAAAGAAAATCTTGAGTCTCACTTGAGAGAATTTCTTTTTAATTACTTGGCACCAAATAACCAATCAAACATATAAGATCGTTAGTTATTATACGCGTATAATAGTAGTAGCAAGACTTTATCAATTTTTTAATTTAGACATTTTAGACTATGATGATACTTCTTTTAGACACGCAGTAAATGAAATTCTTCACTTTATATATATATCTATACAACGATTATATGATTATCTTTTATGAACATTTGAACAATGATAGACATACTACATACAGTATATACTGTACATATATTATATGATTATCTTTTATGAACATTTGAACATTTATTTAACGATAGACATACTACATATATTTGATATTACATAAATTATAAATACTGTATATTAGAGGTTATATTTGTAAGACAAGACTTCATAATTTTCTGGATTTTGATTTAATTTCTATACATTAATTACAAAAATGGAAATTCGACAGGTTTATGAAGTCTTTTATAAAACAAATAAAACAAATTTATATATTTTAAATTAACAAATAATAATTTAAATAATTTGATAAATGAAATTCAAGATTTTGTTTTTGTTCAAAAGTAAATTCTAATAATTCTCGTCCAATAATTTGTTGTTGAATATCAAAACCATAAATATTCTTATTTAAAAAATTAATTATAAAAGTAGGAGAAATTATTTCGCAAGTTATTTGATAAATTCGATTATTATAATGATGTGAATAAAAAAAAATGATTTCATCATCATTAAATTGATCTTTGTTAATTAATGAATTATTTAAAATTTTTACGATCATATCAGAAGAAATCTCTTCACATTTAACATGATAAGAATAAAAATCATTATATGGTTTAAAAAAGAATACTAATTGTGGACGAATTTGTTGATCCTTAACGTTAACGGTATTATTATTATCGACGTAAGGTTGAGACGGTTGATGAATTTGTGGTTGTACGTTATATTCCAAATAATTATCAAAGTTGGTCTGTTCTGCAGCAGAAGCGGTTACATTATAATCATTATGATCATTCACGTTTGAGTCAGAGTTATCAGACGGTACATTATTATTATCTTGTGCTTGCAGATCGTAAGGAGTGAAAACAGGAGATGATTGAAGATTTTCAAAGGTTGAATTTTGCGAATAAGTTGGGTCCATACTTAAGTTTAAATTTAGTATGAAAGTTTTACGGATTTAAAAGTATCAAAAAAAAATTGTATTAAACTTTTTATTTTTTTTTTTTAATTTTTTTAAAAAAAAAAAAAAGTGAATTTTTTTTTTACACGAAAAATTTTATGAAATTAAAAATTGAACTTATTAAATTTAAATAAAAATATATTGTTATTTTTATGTTTTTTTATGAATTTTTTTTTTTTTTAAAAAAAAGAAGTTTTGAAATTCAGGTTTTTTATATCTAAATTTTATCGGATAAAGTGCAGAGTGTGAGACACATCTCCGGAATTTCGGAATGAGTTCATTCAAACTCGAACTGTGAAATCAAAACTTACGAAATTCGTAAACAGCTCAATACGGAAATGATGTAAGGTGGTGATCGTATTGTACTAAAATCACAAACATGAAAAAATTTTCTCAGGTCTCCGAAAAAAATTTTTCATGAAAGGTATGACAATATTATGGACTCAGTATTGACTTGGGGTTTTTTTTTTAAAAAAAAGAGGAATTATTGGAGTAAATTATTAAAAATCTCCGTAAAAGAAAAAAAAGTTTTTTTCATTTATTTGTGATGTATTGGAATTTTTTTTTTTTATATATATATAATAATAATAATCACTTAGTAAATGAATGTGTACCGGAAGAAAATTTGAAAGTCTCCGAAATTTTTTTATATGTGATGATGTACCGGAAACAGATAATAGAAAGTCTCCGATATAAAAAAAATTGACCCATTACCTCATTACATAATGATTGGTTAATAATACACCGGCGTAAACAGTATTAAAATCTCCGTCTTTTAAAAAGTTTTTTCATGAATTTATTGGAACCATTTTCGAAAATCAGAATTAGGGATTTTCAGTTATGTGTCACTTATATCATTTTAGGTGAAGTGGATTTTTCTTTTATGATAAATATGTTTACTAAAATATTAACTCTGCGATCATGAAAATCATAATTTTTTCTTTGTAAAGTAAAATAAAAAAAAAAAATTTTCAAATTCTATCAAAGTCAACGAAATTCAATGATATTTGTAGAAGGGAATCCTGTTTTAGCCGTGTCAGATTTATGAAAATTCATGATTTTTTTTTTTGTAGTAAAAAATTTTTATCACGTGATTACGTAATTAAAAAATGATGAAATGTATACTATATCAAAAATTCATCGCATTTCCATTGGATTACTATATAACTTTCATCATTTTTCTATATTTTTAATCTCTTTGCTAAAGTTTCAAAAAGAATTACCACATATCAGATATATTGAATGGTATCTAAATAATAACTTTCGTCAGAAGTCATTTGTATTTTTATTTATGCAATATAAGATATACAGTATTTGTGTAATGCAAACAAAATACATATATGAAAGCGCAGTAATTGCAATTTTGTTATTCATGAAGTTTCTCTACAAGATTTGAATAATTTTTTTATTTTTACCAAATTCCGACGATGAAAAGTTATTTTTTTAATAAAGTTAAATTTGTAAAAGCACCAAAAAAGGATTATTAAACTTCAACTTAAAAAGAACAATCACTGTTGAACATTCAATTATTTACTGTATGTAAATGAAAAAAATATTTTACTGTAATTTTTTTAAAATTTATAAATCCTATAAAATTTGAAATACTTCACATTCTTCTACAGCAAATCGTTCTTCATCTCTAATTGATTTCTTATAAGAGACTTGTTTACACAATTTACCAGTGTACCCTCATATATAAGGTCACCGTCACCATTATTAAGTATTGCTTTCTTTTCATCCCTTACACGACATAAAATATAATTTTAATTCTATCATTAAAAGAGATTATGAAACTATTGGATTATATCCTCCAAGAATTTCGTTCCTATTTTTTTAACTTTAACAATATGTTATAGTATTAGATTATTATTACAAATTTTTTTTCTATTTATTCATTTTGACATGTTGATACGTAATAATTTTTGAATCAATGCCTTTTTTTATTATTATTAATTTCCTTTATTATACAAGATTTTGATTTTTACTTAGTTTACTATCAGGATTCAAATGTTAAATTTAATAAAATGGATTACATTGTTATAAAGTAATTAAAGTCTTCCTTTGAATAGTTTATGATTTCAGAAAGAAGTTTGGATTTTTGAAAACATCCCATTTAAGTAAATTCTTGAATATCACTCATTTGTAAATTATCATTTTGAATAATTGATACTAAAAGTTTCTCTGGAATTGAAGAGAAATTGAATATCTTTTTGATTCTTTTGATATTAAAATCAGTACAATATTTTTTGAAGTATCGAGAATGAATCATTTTTCAAAGTTTGTTAAAACTAAAATTCTGTTCTAATCAATTTTCTTTATTTTTAATTAAAAAGGTTTGAAATTCTTCCATCATAAATATAACAAATAAATATATAAAATTAAAAATAAAATAATTAAATAATCAATATTTTAATAAATATAACAAATAAATATTTGAAAAATTACATGTGAAATATTAGGTAACGTAATATGTGTCAAAGTTTCATCATTTTTCTTTTTATTAATTGATAATATTCTTCTCAAATAAGGAGAAATACTTTTAGGATTATTACAAACTTCAATAATAATACCATAATATTCTTCATCTTTTAAAATATCAGAGTTCCATTAATTCGTAAACGGTTAGTTAACCTTTCTATATAATTTATAGGCGTGCAACATGGTACTGCATTTTCTAATTTTTTTTTTTTTTTTTTTTTGACCAGAATTAATGATAATTCGAAATTACCTTTTTTCATTTATGGATTATGGTAATACAAATCCAACCATCATTTTTTTACCAGAAATTAACGATAATTCAACCATAATGTTTTTTTTTACCAGAATTAATGTTAATTCGAAATTACCTTTTTTCTTTTGAATCCAAATATGGATTATGGTAATACAATTCATTTTTTTTACCAGAATTAACGATAATTCAATCATAATATATTTTTTTTACCAGAATTAATGATAATTAGAAATTACCTTTTTTCTTTTGGATCCAAATATGAATTAAAAATTATTTATTTATTATTCAATTTCAATTTGTATGGCACGTACGTATTTAAAACAATTTAGAACAAAAAAATTTCATGAATTTGATCTTAATTGATTTTAATTGATTTTAATTGATCTACAAACAGTTCTTTACCANCCTTATCTTTAATTTTATATTCTTTTATATAAGATTCATTTTCCTCAACCACATTTTTTAATATTTTAAAATAGCTTGCATCCAAATAACATTCTTCCAACATAATCTCTAATCTCTCGATTCTACCCTTTATAATATCGATTTTTTTCTCTATTCCAATTTCATCGCTGTCANCATCCTCTATTTTATGTTTGTCCCCATCATTATTATGATATNGAAAAGGTAAAGGTTCAACCAAAGGAATTTTAGCCTCAGAAACATATCNTTTAGCCAACTTTCTTTCATAATCTCTACGGAGATTCCAGCAACANATATATTTTTGTGTGAGACCCCTGTAATTAAAATAATAACANAATGATAAATAATACGTTGTTTAATGAAGTGATTTCTAATGTACAGTATGTAATCAAATCTTACCAAGGAGAGAATTTTGAAGGTCCAAAAAGTAAAATATAAATTACACTAATCGCACTATAAAAACCACCAAGACTTGCGACAACAGGACCGACTATAAGTGAAAATGATTTTTATTACGCTAAGGGTTACAAGGGTTACATCAAAAAGCTAATTATTAAATATAAACACATCTACTTACTACTATATTGAAAGTTTTCTTCCTCAACATATATTAAATCATCATTTGGTTTAAATAATAAAATTGTATATGAGGGATTTTNAACAGCATATTGGAGTTCCTTGATCTCAACGTTAGCACTTGCATTCACGTGTTTAGNACTAAATCCATATGCTTTCNAAAAAAGACTATCATAGCGCTTTCTTATTTTAATACCATACTCAAGTACAACCAACTTTCCTTTGTTAAATAGATACATATTGGAATTCATCNTTTGCGGAATTGAATCNTTTGCAAATGCATAATTAAACCTAACTGCAAGNTAATCAGAAAATTGACCAGAAGATGTTATATTCGAAGTAAAAATATTAANTATAATNGAATCATTCGCATCATATTTATTGCAAATATCACATTTGTTTTTTTTATAAATGTCATCTCGTTCAATAATCTTAGAATATTTGAATGGTGAAAAAGTCCAACAATTATCATTTGCCTGAACTATACTGCATGTTTCATCACATTGATTAATACCATTGCATATATTACACGTAACATTTTCGATAATTTGATATGAACTATATGAACCAGTAGGAATTTTTGCTGGATCTGGATCTTCATTTTCATTTTTAGATTTTATATTAGTTTATTTATTTAAACGTTTGTAAATTTAGAAAAAATTTCGTTATCAGTGTTACCTGTGTGACATATTGAAAAATCTGATAATCGGATGATAGTATTAGTAAATACAATATTACGTATTAAAGATAAAAAATAAATGTACCTGGAAAGATGGTAGATTCGAAAGTGGTGATGGTTAAGTTAGATTG
>QKYT01000875.1:8814-30138 GCA_003550305.1 Glomus cerebriforme | reverse complement strand
TTTGAGGATAAAAAAATTATAAATCATTTAAAGTAAAATTATTTGTGAATTTTTGTGGAATTATGTTAATAAAATCAATCATATATGAGAAACACCCAAGAATACATTAACAATCTAATAAATAAACCCCGAATATTCTATTTAGATTTAAGCACTCCCGGTTCATTCTCCCAATGTTCCCATTGTAATAAAAAGTCTTTTACTAACACCAATCCCAACTTAACCGGAGAAATTGAGAACTTATCTGAATTCGAAAACTTACGAAGTATAAATGCTTCCAATAATCAGTTTACCACTCTAAATGGTTTATTCACCCTCCCCAACAAAAACAGTGTTAAAAGTTTAAACTTTTTCAACAATAAAATCTCTGAAATAGATTTAGCCCGTTTATTTACTGAATTCCCCAAACTAGAACAATTGAATTTAGATTATAACCCAACTTCCGCAAAAAATTTAGAGAGTTTAACTCCCAAACAGTTTAGCAGATTAGTGGTGGGTATGAAAAACAAGAAAATTAAGTTTAGTCCTTATCAAGGAACCGTTTTAGCGGATTTATTGGAATACGCTCAAAAATTAATTAGTAAAGGCGAGAATACTCAATCGGCTCAACAATTAAAAAAGATTATTCAAGTAAGCAGTTCGGTTCAAAGTGAAAAAGAGCCGAGCAATCCGAGTTATACTCCATTTATAGTAAGTGGAATATTAGTAGTTAGTTTAGCATTGTTGGTTGGTTATTTAGTGGATAAAAGGGGAAAAAGTGAAAGTTTGGTTGATTTTGAGTAAAATTAATAGTGTTGGAGAATTGTGGGGAGATTTTGAAAGGAAAAAGTAAGAAAATAGTATATATCACTATTAAAACCAAACAGAAGTTTTTTGAAAAAACTTTGTTAAAAAAGCAGTGTAATACTTTAACTTTTAATAAAATAAGAGAAACTAGTACTTTGTTTCCCTCACAGTCTATGTTTTATTTTGCGTAGTGTTGATATTTGAATACAAAAACTTTATGTAAACTTTAAAATAATACTATATATGAATAAAGAAGTTAAAACAATTTCTTGTTGTGATATAGGCAGGTGAATTAAGATAATAGAAGCGACCGGAACATTTAAAAAACAGGAAGAATTAGTCATCTTTACAATGACACATTTCACTCTTTTGGATACTGCAAAAAGAGAAAATAAACTTTGTGAAAAATGCATAAATTATCATCAAAATTTTGTTAAAGAATACATAATCGATAGTAAAGATGATAACGAAGAAAGCAAAAGGACATGAGAATTACATAAAAATTTGGAAAATGTTGATAATCCAGGGCTTTGTTGTGCTAGGTTCAAAATATTGGCTGAGAAGATGCTTGAGAATGATGAAAAAACAAAAGAAAAAGGACAATTACGTTTTTTACAGAGAACAATATTAGTTAATTGAATTAAGGATAATGAAAAATTGATTAAAGACTGTTCTCGCTGTAAGGAAGGTAGCGAGAATTTTTTAAGGAAGCATGGAGATATTCCTTTTGAAGCAAACTGCACTGAATGCAAAGAGTTTAAAAAAATAATTCCAATTCTCTATGCTAATTTGAATAAAGATAAAAATCTCTATTATCGCGACTTTTGTCTGTCTTGTTTAAAAAAGTTCCGTGATGAAAAAATCTTAAATCAAAATAAAGGTAATGTTTTGTCATATTTCGACAAACAAATAAAGATATTAGAGGAAAATTAACTGCGAACAGCGACATTTAAAAAAACAAGAATAAAGTATATTTTCCTTAAACATAAGAAAAGAATATTTAAAAGGATGCAGAACGAGAATTTTTAATCCGAAAAGCGACTAAGGGACTAGATAAAAAAGCAATAACCAAGAGAATAAATAAAAACCTATCAAATCTTCCTAAAAACCAAAACTGTTAAACTGTGTTTAACAAAATAGGACAAAGTGTTAACCTAACAAGATTTTCTTATAAATAAACCATATAGATTACTCCATATTTTACAGAAATAATTATTTTCTTATTCAATTTATTTTTTTTTAACTAAAAAAGTAGCAATAATTTCATTTTAGTTTGTAAACTTTTCTTTCTTACTTTTATCTTTGTTTCTACTTTGGAAAAATATTTTGCTGGATAAACACAAGAAGCAACGATAACTAATTAAACATTCCGGATTTTTTCAAGTGATGAAAGTTTGCTAATAACTATTACATTTTTCAAAATTAGTGATAGTCTTTTATATCACAATGTTAGTAGTTAAGTTCATTATTTGGGAGGGATTTCTTGGTGAGTTTGGTATTCTATTTCCATTGGTTCTTCTTGAAATTCTTGTTTCTCTACTAATTCTCCTAATCTAACTGATTTACTTTCTCCTTGGTTAGTTTTATTTTGGGTTTCGAGTGATAATTGTCTTTTGGTTCTACTTACTAAATCTTCGGTAGGTGTGTTTACTCCCATGTCTATATCTAATTCATTAGTTAGTTCACTATTTTGAGGCTTTAATTCAAGAGAACTAATAGAACTTATACTTGAAATTCTACTAAACAATTGTTCTTTAATTTCCCTAGTGTTTATAAGTCTACTAGTATAAGAATTTTGAGGATGAATTTCATATTTAGGAAATCTAACTTCATCTGATAGGGTTTTATTATATGCTTCGGCTTCTTGTAATTGTTGGTAAAACTCTCCATTTCTGTTTCCAATTTCTATTTGTCAGTCTCGGGCAATTTTAACTAATTCACTAGAAGTAGGACGATTATTAGGTTCAGTATCTCAACATTTTTTAATTAACTCTTCCAGTAGTTTAGGTATTTTAATTTGGAATTCAGGTCTCTTTCCATCATGTATGGCTAAGGTTAAATCCATGTCATGAGGAATGTCATGGTAAGGTGGTTTACCTGAAAGTATCTCCCAAGCAATTATTCCAAAAGAATAAATATCGCTGGCTTTAGTGTAAGGTTTTTCTTGGAAAAGAACTTCGGGTGCTACATAGGGAAGAACGCCATAAATCTTGCCATCATCTTTTTCTTTTATGGCTCTACTTAACCCCAAATCAGTAATAAAGCATTTTTCTTTATCACTTAAAATATTCCCACTATGAAAATCTCGATGAATTAGTTCTTTGTTGTGAATATCTTTTAAACCTTGGGCGATGTTGATTAAGCGTTTGAGTTTACTTTCAAAGTCTAATTTGTGATAATTTTTCTTTAACAGTTCCCGGAGATTACCGCCCTCCACATACTCCATAACCATGAGGTAATTACCTGTTTCAGGGTCTTGGGATATACCATAACAAGGGACAATACTTTGAAATCAATCATCTATTATTTTATGATTAGCCACTTCTTGGAGGAATTCTTGAGTGATTTTTTGGGATTTATTTAGGGATTTGAGAACTATGGTTTTGTGAGAACCATATGTTAAATTTTTGTTTTTGTAGCATCAATCTCTTTTTCTTTCTCACTGTTTATTTTTAGTATCTCAATAACAAATATTTCCCTCAATTCAATCTGCTCAATAAACTTTGCCAAAGCCTCCTTGGGCTAAATATTCGGTCTCAGTAAATTGTTCATAAGAAATCCATTCTAATACTTTTTCTGCTTCAGTGGCTTCTAATTGGTGTTTTTGGATGAATTTATCTATTTCTTGATTGCCACTGGTTCAGTTAGAGAAATTGCTTTTAAATCGTTTTGAATTACAATCTTTACATCACTTTTTACCAGTGTTAGTCTGATTACAGTCGGAACATAGTCCATATTTTTTAAATCTGTTGCTTAGTATTTCATAGTCTTCTTTATAGTCAGAAACTCATTGAGGACTTTCTCTTTTAATGTCTCTGAGTCAACTAACAAATCCATAATCTTCTAGTTTGACTCCGGTTTGGATTCACTTTCAAGTTTGTTCAGCAGTAAAATTATTGTTTTTTCATCCTTTTGCTTCTAAGTAGTTATTTGGTTTAAATCCTAATTTTAATCATTTTTTAATTTGTTTATAATCAAAACCTTTTTCTTTTCAGTTTTTGGCATTAGCATAATCATCCAATTCAAATCCTAATTTTGCTAACTCTTGAACTTGCTCAGTAGCAAAATTATTACTTTTTCATCCACTAGCAATATTATATTTATTTGGTTTGAATCCTATTTCTATTCATCCCTCAGTTTCCTCTTTATTAAAACTCTTTTTTTCTCAACCCTTTCTTAATTGGTAATTAAAATTAGGGTGAATATCTTTTCAAGACTCTTTGAAGACTGATTGTCGAATATTAGTAGCGGTTGCTTGATAACCCTTTTCTCGGAGGTAACTGGCAAAATTGTATTCGTCGTCCATTGATAAACCAATGCTTATTCATTGTGAAGCTTCCTTGGGAGCAAAGCCAAATTTTCTTCATATAAGATAATTCTTGTCAACAAATAAATCTAATTGTTCTTTGATTTCATTAACTTTACTGTTAGGTCTTTGGATAGTAGAATAGTAAACTTTTTTGTTCCCATTCTTATCCTTGCCATTCAAACTCTCTTGCAAATATTCTACTCCACTATTTAGATCCGTATCACTAATACCTAAATATTTTAATTTCTCTAACTGATTTAAAGGCTTCAAAGAACCATAGAAAGAATTGTTATTTACTCATAATCTTTCTAGACTGCTAAATCTACTAAAAACGGCTAGATCCTGAGTGATGTCGTTATTACTTAAATCAAGGATAGTTAATTTCTCTGGATTAGGTAAAGTGTTTAGGAAATTGCAGTTGGTTAGATTATTGTTAGAACATAACAATTCCTTTAATCTCTCAAAATCACTTAAATCTAGTTCTCCAGTTAGGTTTTTGAGACCAATATCCAACTCTTTTATTCTTTTTCTACTTTCTTTTGGATAATTCCTATCCAACCATTCTTGTGCTTTTACCATAATATATAATTTTAGCAAAAGGGGATTTATTTTTTGCGTCCCCTTCTTAATAAATAAACAATTATTCCAACCATTAAAATCCCACCTACTATACTTACCCCAATTATTCAAGGGGTTCAGTTAGCAGTTTTATTATTTGAGAATGTTTGAAAACTCCTTAATTTTCCTAATTTACCATCAATATCATTTTTAATATTTTGTAAATCAGTAAGATTATTGTTGACATCATTTAAGGCTTGTTGCTTTTGTTGGGAAGTAAGTTTAGGATTATTGCTAATGCTATTAACTAACCCTTGTAAGTTTAAGGATAATTGGCTAAGGGTAGTAATTAGTTGGTTAAGTAAAGTGAGTTGTTGATTTATTAATTGTTGATTAGTATTAATTCATTGTTGAGTTAATTGAGGCTGATTTTGCTGAAAAGCCGAACACTCATAAAACTCATGTAAGGAAAGATTATCGTAAGAGGAATATTTATCGCATTTAGAACATTTTTGACATTGATGTTTTTTTATCTTATCATTTATTTCAGAAACATTAAAACAAGAAATCTCTAACTTACAAGTCGGGCATTGTCAAGTTTCTAATTGTTTGGTTCAGAACCCAGTTCGGACATTAGGAATAGCCTCCAAGGTTGTTCGGTAAAAAGTAGATAGGTAATGTTTATAAGCAGAAGGGAAAATTTCTGCTAATCCTTTTTTATCCTCGGCTGTGTTAAAAAAATCATTACTTATTTCTCCCTTTACTGCCTTTTGAAGTTTTTGAGGTTCTTGGCTAACCTGACCCATTTTTTCTCATTTTTCTTTTGCTGAAAGAGTTTCGCTTTGGTCGTTAGCATTCACCACCTTACCTGCTAACACCTCATCACACTCGGCTAAAAAGCCAGTTAAATTATCCGCAAAACTGTAATGACCGGTTCGGTCGCCATATTTAACTTTATAAGATAATCAGTGAAAGGCATCCAAAACTAAATCTTTTTCTTTTCCCGAGGCATTTAGTAAGGGGGTTAATTTTTCTTTGGCTTGCTGGGCGTCCTCCTTACTCAAATACTTTACTCAAATAGGAACATAAACACAAAACCTTCACTTTTTTCCATCATATCAAACTTTATCGCTTCCAGTATTATAAGCGGTGGTTCCCTCACGAGGGTTAAGCAACTTATCCTTTAACTGGGAAAGGAAAACAGTAGCAGATTTATACTTTTCCTGAATGTTCTTATTTTCTTTTACTATCGCTTCTCGTTCGGCTTTTTCAGTAGGGCATTTTGAACCACAACTTACCCTAAATCCATCTATTTCAGTAGAGTATTTTCCGAAAGCAATTGTTTTTCTTATGTAAAAATCTTTTCCAGCCAAATCCTTTCCACACTTGGGGCAATGGATATTATTCTTGTCTAAATTATACTTACTTTCATCAAACATTTCGCATTTTTTCTTACATTTAGCACACGAGCCTTTGGGAGGAATTTGATTGTCGTCCCTTGGAGGTAGTTCATTATCTCTTTTTTGTTTACATTCAGCACAGATTTTAATATCTTTACCCTGGACTTGGATGGTTAATAACTCGTTTGGATTTTTCTCGGTCTGACAATCGGCACATTTCTCTCCTCCTTTATTTTTACACTCCGAACATATTTTTATCCTTTCACCATCTTTTTCGGTAATAGTTAGACCCTTTTGTCATTCATCCCATTTAGCAATATCACTACATTTTTTTTGACATTTATCGCATTTTGTATACTCAAAAGCACAATTTTTACAGAGTAGAGTAGTTTTTTGGGTTCCCTGCTCGGTTAATTGAACTTCGGCTGAATTCCTTTGGCATTTCTCACATTTTTTGTCTCTCTCTCTCTCTCTACTTCTTTTATTTTAAAATTACCATTTTTAATTTCAACTTCATACCGGGTTTTTTCTTTATCCCAACAAGGAGAGCAATAATCTCCCATCTTCTTTTTTTCAATATTATAGAGTTCATAATACTTCCCCGCTGGGATTTCCTTTTTACAATTGAAGCATTTTAGTTCTGACATAATATTTAGTTTTACATTTAGAAAATGAAAGTAAGATTAAAAGAGACTTTGGAAGAATGGTTAAAATTATCCTATATATCCATGAATAGAAAGCCAACAAGTAAGAACATAAAAACTATAAAAAGAATTAATACTGCTATGACTAAAAATGAAAAGCATGAGAGAAAAATCCTCAAAATGCTTTGTAAAAGGGTGAATATGGGACAAGAAAAGTTAGGTCGTTGCCCTAAATGTGGAGCGGAGGGTTCTTGCCAACCAATTAGTAAAAAGGAATTTGACAAGATGCTAAAAGCAATTTTAAAAACTCCTCCTCCTAAAAGTTGGAAAGCGGAAAAAAAGAGAGAGAAAAATAATTAGTGTAAAATAATATATAATTGCTTAATAATTTTACAAATTTTAGTATACTACATAAAGGTTACTTACTTTTTCACTTCCTTAATTCCTCATTATAATTCAAAAGTAAATTTTTTTTACCGGTATCGTAATGAAGATTAATTCTATTTTTGAAGATCATAACACTATCAGCATTTTTGTTTATATCCGAAAGCACTAAATCATCATTGTCGGGTTGAGCGGACAATCTTACGCGACTTATTTTATGCCAAGTTTGGGTAATTATTCTATGTTCGTAAGCATTTATATAAAGCATATTTTTCCAATTATCAGTTAATTTAAGTTCTTCAACCGTTTTAACTCAAAAAAGTGGTTTAACATGGTGTAATTCAAAACCCAGCTTCTTACTAATATTATGCTTTTCAAAATAATTTTTCTTTTCTAAATTTGACCTAATTAGTTTAGAAATTTCTCCAATATTTTTATCTTTTTTATAATCTGACTTTCCGAGCAATAGCCTCCTTTTTATGCTGTCAAATTCAAAATAAGCAGTAGTAGATAATAAATTAAGTAATTGTTGAACACCATTCTCTCAATTATGAAAATCCCTTTTATCCTTTTTGTTTCCCGCGAATTCTTTGGGATTACAATATTTTTTTACCTCTTTAATTAAATAATCTTTTTGAGAGTCAGACAAGTTTCGATATTCTAGTAAAAATTCAGTAATAGTTTGGCTATCATAGATAACTCCATTAAGTTCTTTACCAACAAAAGAAACAAAAAACTGAAATTCTTCTATCTCAAGGTATTTTTCGCTATTATTTTCGTTAATTTCTCGCATGATGCTAACCAACGCTTCCATAACCCCTTCCAGCAAAAAATCAGTCGCTTTTGAATAAACCAAATATTTTTCAAACATAGTAGAAGAATTAATTAATTCCTTCCCTAACTCAGAAATTTTAACTCTACTCACTTTTTTCCTTTCGCCTTTTTCAATTATTTTCCCTTCCACATCATATCTTTCCAGTAAATTCATGCGATTAAAGTCTACAAAAAAGTTTTTTCGCATCGCATCTTGTTTCCCTTTACCAATTTTTTTCTTAACACTTTGGCAAAAATCAGCATAAACCTGTTCGTGAGGATAATTTTTTGGTCTTTTGGAAATATCGGTAGTTCTGATTGGCATATATTCCGAACCGCTTCTTTTAATAAAGTTATTAAGAATATTAAAAATTTCAACCACCTCTTCAAAAGTATAACGATTATGTTGAGAGTAATGTCATCCTCGGTAATCGGAATTTGCTAGTCTTTTGCGAAGAAATTCAATACACTCTTGGCTCAACCCTATCCCTTCAATATTTAACTCTTTCGGTTTTTCCATTCTAGTTTGAAGTTAACTCTTCTTTACTTATTCTCAAAACAGCATTTTTATAATATAGTTCATTTAGTTCGCAACCAATAAACTCTCTTTTTAATCTTTTAGCTACCACGCTCGTGGTTCCGGTTCCGGAAAACAAATCTAATACCAAATCCCCCTCTTTACTGGAAGCCTTAATCATTCTTTCAATCATATCTTCGGGCTTTGGAGAAGGATGAATATTTTTTTTTATTCTCCCCTCTATTTTATTCTTGTGTCTATCCGAACTAATTTCCCAAACATCAGGGCATAATTTACCCAAAAAATTAGGAATTCATCTTCTACCGTTCTTTAAAATTCCTTTTGAATATTTAAGTCTTTCGGTTGATAAGTAAGGAACCCGAATTTCATCCTGATTAAAAGTGTAGTTATTGCTAACCGTAAAAAATAAAATAGTTTCCTGATTATTCACATACTTTTTTTTACTTCCATTAAATCCATCTTTTTTATACCAAGTAATTCAATTTCGGAAAACCAGTCCCTTTTCAATCAAATAGAGCATAATTTTAGCACAATTTTTCGGAGTATTAAAGATATAAAAAGAGGCAGTTTTTTTCAATTTAGGAATTAGTTTATCTATCCATTGATAAGTAAAATTAAAAAACTCTTTCTCACTTTCAAATTGGTCTCATTCAGCATCAAGCCGATTATAGGGTGGGTCAATAATCGCCAAGTCAACATTTTCTTCCTCCAAACTATCTAAAAACTTAAAAACATCAAGGTTATAAACTTGGTTAAATTCTAACCCCGATTTTACTTGTTTTTCTCGCAACTTTTCCTTAATTACTGTTTCATAGTTTTCATAAACTTCATAACCAACTCATTTTCGATTTAGTTCTTGGGCTACTTTTAAAGTGGTTCCGCTCCCCGCAAACGGGTCTAAAACAGCATCTCCTTCAAAAGTAAATAATCGCACTAGCCTTTTCACTATTTCGGCGGGCATAATGGAAGGATGCTGACCATAAGCACTGTCGCTTTTATTGGGCATCGGAATTTCCCATACTTGTTGGGTATATTCTAATCATTCCTTTTCGGTTAATTTGCTCCTTTCTTTAATTTCCAAAGGAATATTATTATTAGGCTTACCATCTTTCACATAAACAGTAATGAACTCACAGATATTATTATTATAAAAATTCCGGGGAAAAGGATAAGAACCGAACATTAATCTTTTTTGAGAATTAGTTCTTTTTCAGATATATAAATCGTATAAATATAATGAAGTATTTTTTAAAATAGAATTTTGAATATCGCTCTGTAAATCGTAAATAGTTCGGTTATAGTGGTCGTTAATTTCTTTTTTTGGCATTGGCAAAGGAGGCACATTAATACATAATTTACCATTTGGTTTTAATACTCTTTCACATTCTTTTCAAACTTTTAATAAGTTTTTAATGTAATCAGAATAATTATTTATATTTCCAATGTCTTTCTGGTGTAATGAAGAATGAACTAAATCTTGGGTTCCATTTTTAGAGTAGTCTTTAATATTAAAATAAGGAGGAGAGGTTATAATTAAATCAATAGTGCCGTCCTCTATTTCAGTCATTTTTTCAGAACTTTTAAAGTATAATCTTTTTTCTAGATTAACATTTTGAGAGGATTTAAGGCTCATTATCTATAACTTATATACAGTATATTAATAATTTTACCATTATTGCTAGTAGTTAAAATTTTTCCATTTATATTTACCAATCGATTAACACCAAGTAAAAAACCCTAAATTTGACTAAATAAAAGGCAATTAATTTCCTTTAAGAGTTTTGTTCCCTCTTTGGAATTCCAATATTTTTTTTGTTTTTTTAGGAGGCATTACTCTATCATTATTATTTATTTTATTCAAACTTTTTATTATTAATTTGTTTTGACTTAAACCCTGCTCTTTTAAACAAGTTAAAAGTGAAAAAAAAGTTTTTTTAAGAAAAACTCGGAGCAAACTCCTCCTTTTTTCAATTCCCCAGTAGACAATTTGGGGAATAGCACTCTATTTTTATTCTTTTTAAGTATGAATAAAAAGTTCATAAATAATAATGGAGTAAACCTCCTTACATATAAAAACAAAAAATAATCATGGCAAGTATCGAATTAAAGTTCCAAGGAACATTCAATAACTCTAATTATTTAAAGGAATTTTCCTGTGGCTTTTGTCAGCAATCCATTACAGAGCAGGATATTTCCAAAGGTAATTATCGCCTTTATGTTAGTGATTACGCGAATGAAGTTAGCAAAGATAAGTTTTTTTCCGAAAGGTTGGGACACCACTTAACCACTTACGGCTTAAACTTTTGATTAAAAGCCGTGGAACACCAAGAGTGTCCGGAGGGGGAGGGTTAACTCTCCTCTTTTTTCCTTTCTTTTTCGCACATCTGCATTTGTGTTTATTGTTTTTCCCACTTTATTGAAAGTTCAAAATTACAGTGCTTCACCTCAATCTAAAATTGTCCTTAAAATATTAACCGCATCTCGGTGATGTTTTTTCGATAAAAGAGCAAAAATTCGCATAGTTTCAATAATAAAATGAAAATTATTTTTATCTACCAAATAACTAGCTTTCTGTTTAGAACTAACCAACTTGTTTTCTAATTGAGAAAATTCCTCCGTTAATTTCAAAGGTAAACATAGATACAACATGGGCTGAATACCCACCGCTTTCTGCTTTTCTTTAACCACAATTTCCACCTTAATTAACAAATCTTTCACTTCATAAATCAATAACGGATAAGTAATCGTGCATTTCAAAAAACTTCATTGCTTAAAAGTCCACTTTTTCGGATGGCTCCGGTAAATTTCCAGTTCATCAGTTAAAAATTCCTTCTCCTCTTTTATTTCTTTTAACATTTTTTTAATTTCTCCCAATCCAATAAACCCTTGCTTAATAATCTCAATTAAATAATCAGATAGCTCATAAACAAACCTGCCAGTTAATTCTCCTTTTTCATCCCTAATCTCTCCTTTATTTTTCACGCTCTCATAATGCTTTTCAAAATTAGAACTATCTTTCCGCAAATCATAAGAAATCTGCCATTCCAAATAACAATCACTATCCAGTGGAGTTTGCCGAGTAGCAACCGGTAATCCTTGGTAAAAAATGTCTTTTCTCTTTTTAACTCTAATCTTACCGGTGTGGGTGGTTAACGGGAAAAATAATTTTACAAACTGGCTACTCATGCTTCAAATTCTTTAATTTTAGGGGTTTTAGTTAACTTCTCCGGTTTTTTATTCTCTAATTTATCCTTAACCCTTTGAGTAAAATAATTTCAATCCTCCTCTTGAAAATTAGGATTATAAAAAACATCCATATTCCGTAAATAAAAAGGTATTTTAGCCTGAAATTCCTCCTTAAAATAATCAATGTAAGCGTAATATTTTAACTTATTTTTTTCAATTGGAACACTATATTGGTTAACTTTCGAAATAAAAGTTCGATTCCGCATAATTGAATTAATGTCGCGAAAAGTAAAAAAGAATAAATTGTTTAAGTATTCATCTGAAAAAGTTTTTTTAGGATATTTATTAACTAAATTAGTTAAAAATTGAAAAGAATTAAGGGAAAATTCTCTCCCATCTTCTAACTGAAAAGAGAAATTTTTAATATATTCATAATCCATTCCTTTTTTATCTTTTTGGTATAAAGAAATCGCAATTGGAAAAGAGGCTCCTTTGGCATCCGTGAATTTTTTACTATCTATCACCAAAGATTTTAATAAGCGATAATTATCCTTAAATTCTTTTAAATGGTTAAAATTAGTTTCCTTAATTAGATAACTTAACGGATGGAGAATACAAACATAATCCGCTTTTAAATGATAATAACTTCTTAAAAAACTAATTCCCAAGTCCCGAGATTTTATTTGAGAGTCAATAGTTAGATTATTTCGCGAGTTTTGTTTAATTTTTCTGCCTTTTAAAGAAGTTAAGTCATTGTAGGGAGGATTACCAATAATGATTAATTTTTGTTTTTCGGAAATACCATAGTCAGTTCTTTTAAAGTTAGTTAGAGCATTTTTTTGGATAACTTGGAGAGAGGAAAAATTTTCTTTTAAGTAATCAACCGCTAACTCGTCATTATCAGCCGCTATTAGAGTTAGACTTTCATTCTTGCGATTTAGAAAAAAACTGCCTTTTCCGGCACTGGTATCAAGGATAACCGTGTTTTTGTTTAAATAAGGAGTAATAAATTCTCAAACATGGTTAACTAACTGGGAAGGAGTGTAAAAACTACCATTATTAATTTTGGCTTGGTAAGAGAGATGATTGGCGATTGCTAGGTGGTTATTCATATTTAATTCCATTTAAAATATTGGCTAGTTTTCAGCAAAAATAGGTTGCCTCATCAATATCCTTATAATTAATTAAGTGAGTAGAGAGTGGACCTTGACTTAATTTTCCCTGTAATTTTCAATAAGACTCTAAAGTATTTTCTTTTTCTGCTAATTCTATTTCTTTCCAAAAGGGCATGCAAGAGTTGCCAATCTCGGTTAAATGGAAACGAGCCAGATTTATTCTCCTCCTTTCCTCTTTTCATTTTGTTAATTCCTTTTTTAAACTTTCTTCGGCTAAATCATCAGTTTCATTTTGATAAATAATCTCGTAATCCTCATTGTTCTGCTCTAACAACTTTTTTATTTTTTCGCTTTCGCTGGTTTTTATTTTTACTACTAATAGTTCTTTCATATATTTGTTTTTACTCTTTTTAGTTTCTTTCTTTTTGCCGGTTCCTCTTTCAGTAGAACCTTTTTCTGTTATCATCAACTAATTTTTCAAAACAAGTTAAAATATATATATGATGAAATTGTGAATTGCTTTTTGACAAATTTATTCCTCATCTTTACTAATTTATTTCCTACTTTTCGGACAGATAAGAGGTTAAATAAAAGTATAGTGTCAGTTTGGACAGGAATAAAAGTTTTAGTAAAGAGTGGCAAAATAATCCTTTGAATATTCTAATATTCAAAAGCGGAAATCATTTCCTCCCCTAATGGACAATTAGGTTCGGAATAAATAGTGATTTTGATTAGAGGTTAGTTTATTACTCCTGTTTGGTGTTTGAAAGGTAGGGAATAAATGCGAGAAGGTGATAATTAAGTGTTTAATATCTAATAAAAACCTCAGAAAACAGGCTTTAAAATAACAAACTAGTAAAATTAACTATTTTTTAGTCGAACATCCCCAGCCGAATTTTGCCCCAGTTCAATTAAAAAGTAAGAAGATTTCTAGAGGCCTAAAAATTTACAAGTTCTAAAATTTTCGCTTTCCGCCTTAATTAGCTCCGCTTGCTTTTTCTTTTTTTAAACTTAATCTTGTACCTATTTGGGAAACAACATTATAAAGCCATTAATAATTTTACCAGTTATCTGATTATTTTCCAACAACCGCTTCTCAAAAAAGTGCAAGGGCTTTTTGTATTTTTCCTCATCTACTTGTTTCTTTTGGCGGTGTTTGTTTTGGGTCAAGGTTTGTTATAGTTTGTTGAACATTGTTATTGGTTGGAGAAAATATATTATTGTTAATATTAATATTAACAAAATTTGGTTTTTCTAAAACTCCTGCCTTAATTTCTTCAGTAGTAGAATTAGTTTGAGTTGTTTTTTCTAAGGTCTCTTCAATTCTTCGAGGTTCATTTGTTTCCCTAATAAAATTAACCAGTTCTAATTCCTTTCAAACCTCCTTAATTTTTTCACTATTAATTTTTTTCCAAATTTTAAGAAGATTACCAGAACTATAACCAAACGGCTTGCCGTGCTTCTTTAATTCTTGACTAATTTTTTTCACCCTGCTCCCCGGCTTATTATCTACAGAGCAACCGAAATATCAAATACTATCTGGTAAATATTCTAGTCCGTTGTCTATATCAGTGCTTTCAATACTTAGCACCTCCAATTTGTTCATATTTTTCAAAGGTTCTAAAGAACCAGTGAAACGATTATTTGCAATACTTAATTCTTTTAAATTAACAAACTTGCTTAAAAATGATAAATATTGTTCAGAGAAGTTATTATTAAGAACTTCTAATATTTCTAGTGTTTCATGATTTAAATTCTTAAGAAAGTCTAAATCAGTTAAATTGTTGTCACGGCATCAAAACTCCTTCAAATTGTCTGTGTTGTCAAGGTTTAAATTAGTTAATTCATTTCAACCGCAATAAAGTTCTTTTAGATTTGTTAAATTAATGAGATTTAAAGAAGTTAACTTGTTATCTGAACACCTCAATTCTGTTAGTTTGGAGCATTTGTTTACATCTAGTTTAGTTAGTTTATTTTTAGAACAATCTAAAATCTTTAAGTTAATGAAGCCTTCTAATTCTAGACTACCTTCTAAGAGTTCATTGGAAATATCCATCACTTCAATTTTTTTCCTATCTTCTTTCGGGTAATTTGTTTCCAAATATTCTTGTGCATTTATCATAGTTGTTATAAATTGTTCTAAGTTTTTCTTTAAATTTAAATTATCAAGGAAGAGTAGTATAATCTTTGCTTCATTCCAAGTAGTCGAATTCTTTTATTGCTTTTTCTAAATTTTTTATTACTCTTTCTTCTTCTTTTAATTCTCTTTCAATTAATTCTTTGAGTTCAGGATAATCATTTTTGTATTTTTTATAAAACTCTTTTGTTTTTATTACTCTATCTTCTCGATATTTTTTAGCATGAATATCGCATTTTTTATATAATTCAGCTCTTTTCACTACATCTTTTTCCTTTTGGTAGTCGAGATATCACTTGGGAGTTGATAGTTCATTTTCCCTTAAATATAATTCTAAAAGAAGGTATAAATTATCCTTTGTTTTTCGCTTCGCCTCTTCTAGTCTTTTTTTGGCAACCAATTTATACATTTCTTTTTTTTCTGCTTCGCTTATTTGCCCTTTGCTTGCCAATACTAGGTATTTACCATGTAATGAAACTCATCACAGGAAACATAATTCTTGGAATCGATCCAGTGGCAAATTAGGAGCATCAACTAAGCGTCCGCGGAATTTCTCAAGCATGTATGAATTTGACAAGTTACAACTAATTATTTTCTGCTCCCATTCGGTAAAGTATTCATTGATTATTTCTCTTCTTTCGTTTGTACTATGGGAGTAATTAATATTTGATAAAAAGTCTTTATGTCTCTTTAAAAATCAATCTAGTCATTTTTCGTTTCTTAGGTAATTTTCTGCTATCTTGTCAATATTGCGTTTAACTTCATCTTTGTTGGCTGCACGGTCACTTTTGTCTAAATATCCATTATACTTGTAGCGAAGAAAGACTTTTTGTTTGTCTTTGTCTACTAATTTATTAAAGCTTTCTCGGTCTTCTTCATACCAATTTTTCAAGCAAGAACGGCATACTCTCTCGTATTCATTTCACTTTTTACCATTTGTTCAATAACTTACTTCGCTAATTTGGCTTCACTGCTTTTTTGCAGCTACTCATTTTTGGATAAAATCCTTTTTGCATTTACTGCAATTAATTATTTTACTCTTCATATATTATATTTTAATTTTATGGTAAGTGGTTTGATGATATGTAAAATTTTATGATGTTTGTATCAATGATAATAAAATTATAAATATATGAGCAACAAGGTGGGTAGACTTAACTTTCCTACCGATTATCGTATGATATAAAAATTGTATGTATGACTAAATCTACAAAAGAAAAGGAACTCTTGGATCGTATTGCTGACCTTGAATCTCAGATAAAAAAACTAAAGGATCGTAAAAGATACGGACTGGTTTGGGAAGACAAAGTTGAAAAATTCGATGAGAATAGTAAAGATGCTTTACCTATTCTACGAGAAAAAGGAAGTAAATATCCTGAGGTTGTAACCGATAAAGAACAAAATTTTAACATCCTAATCGAAGGAGACAACTACCATTCTCTTTCTGTTCTCTCCTATACTCATAAAAACAAAATTGATATTATTTATATCGATCCACCTTACAACACCGGAAACAAAGATTTTATTTATAACGATCATTATGTTGACAAAGAAGACCGGTTTAAGCACAGTAAATGATTATCGTTTATGAATAAAAGATTAAAGTTAGCAAAAGAATTACTTTCAAAGGAAGGAGCAATTTTTATTTCTATTGGCGAAGATGAGGTTGCACAATTAAAACTATTATGTAATCAAATCTTTAGCGAACAAAATTTTGTGAGTCAGATTTTATGGCACAACAATGTTAAAGGAAGGCAAATGGACTTACATATCAAGAATACTTACGAACAAATTTTGGTTATTGCAAGGAATTTAAAAAAACTGAACTCAAATCGAGAGAAAGAAACTGTAAACACAGAAGAACTGCAACGTGATGAGATTTCTTTTTATAAAAAAGATTACCCGCTCCACAATGGCACTGCTGACTTCCACATTAACAACCGACCTAATTTAGCCTATTCAATATATTACAATATCAAAAGGAAACACGCGATAGTAGTTGACGAAAAAATTAAAAGTAAAAATGGCTCATTTCAAATTGGGGATCTAACCAGAACAGATCTTATTAAAAAGGGTTATCAAAGAATAATCCCTAAATTTAATAATAAATACAATAACCAAAGAGTTTGGGCCTGAGGTCAAGAAAAATTTCTCAAGGAATACAAGGACGAACTTTTATTTGCGGAAGAGAAAGGCTCTTTATATGTTTATAAGAAAAAAAGATATGAAGAAGGAGGCGTCCACTGAAAGAAATTCAAGAATTACATAGAAATTGATGGAGGAGTTGGTAGAAATGAACTATTAAATATTTTGGGTGAGAAGAAATTCGACAATCCCAAACCTTCATCTTTAATAAAACACTTGATTGGAATCTTTGCTAAAGAAGATTCAATTATTTTAGATTTCTTTGCTGGTTCTGGAACTACCGGACATGCTGTTTTAGACTTCAATAGGGATGAAATTGGCAATCGTACTTTTGTATTATGTACCAACAACGAAGGAGGGATTTGCGAAAATGTAACTTATGAAAGAATAAAAAGAGTAATAAACGGTTATGTTGACCAAAAAAATAATAAAATAGTTGGTCTAGGAGGGAATTTAAAATATCTCAAAACTGATTTTATCAAGTTAGAAAAATCCTCTATTGACTCTCTAAAAGATAAAATGGTTCAAGGGTCAACTGAAATTCTTTGCCTAAAAGAGAGTACTTTTGAACTCGTATTAGATAATTATGAGAAAAACAAGATTAAAGTTTTTAAAAATTCTACCAGGTACAACGCTATACTTTTCGATCTTTTTTATCTTGAAGATTTCGTTGAGCAATTAAAGAAGTTAAAAGATAAGCCAGCATCAGTATATGTTTTTTCATATACTAAAGAGTTTTTAAAAGAAGAATTTGGAAAATTAGACATTGAATTTACTGTGGAAGCGATACCAGAAAAAATATTAGAAACTTATAAAAAAATATTTAACTTTTAATCTTATGAAAAATATTACCCTCAAAGAATACCAAAAAAGAGCAGTAGATAATATCTATGAGCAAGCAGATAAATTCTTAAAATCTTTTGATGGTGAAAAGTTCAAAAAGATTCTTTTTAGAGCTCCTACTGGATCGGGCAAGACAGTTATGATGTCTAGTATTATTGATCGTTTGGCCTTAGAAAGTGAAGAAAGCTTGTCTTTTGTTTGGATCTCAAAAGGAGTGTTAGCGGAACAAAGCAAGGATAGCGTTGAAGAAAAGATAGGAGGCGGCGGTATTACAATGTCATTTTTAGAAGACATTCTCGACAATTGTATTAAGGAAAACAAAATTATTTTTATAAACTGAGAACAGATTTTTTCCAAAGCGGGCAAAGATAATCCGGATAAAGATATAAAAAAAGGCGAGCCGATTAATAGGTTAATGAAAGATAATGAAGACAATAAGTTTCTTAGCAAGTTTTGCGAAAACACTATAGAGAAGGGAAGAAAAATTGTTTTAATAGTTGATGAAAGTCATTTAAATATTACTACTAACACAGTTCAAATCATAGAAGAAATAATTAAACCGGCTCTCCAAATAGACATGACTGCAACACCAAAAAATAAAGGAGGATATTCTTATGGAGACAGGGACGGAGAATACATTAAGTTGCAAGATGTAAAAGATGAGCAGATGATAAAAAAAGAGGTTGTTATTAATCCTGAAATAAGTTTTGATGACCTTAAAAGCGATAAAGGCGGCGATCAAATTATACTGGAAAAGGCACTAAAAAAGAGAGAGGAGTTAGAAAAACTTTATCAGAAAGAAGACTCAAGGATAAGACCGTTGGTGCTTATTCAACTACCAAATGAAAGGGAAAAATTAAGTGAACTAGATAAACAAAAAAGGGATTGAGTTGAGAATTTTTTAAATGGAAAAGGCTTCAGTTATAAAAATGGAAACCTTGCCTGCTGACTAACCGGTAAAGATAAAGAAAATCTGGAAGACATCACAAATCCTAACAGTAAAGTTGACTTTTTAATTTTTAAACAAGTGGTGGCTACTGGTTGAGACTGCCCTCGTGCTCACATTTTAGTTAAATTTAGACAGACCAAAAGTGAAGTTTTTGAAATACAAACAGTAGGTAGAATTATGAGAATGCCTGAATTTAAATATTATAAGGAAGAAAGCTTAAATCGGGCTTATTTGTACGCTAATCTTGAGGAAATTACGATTGAAGAAGATGCCTTAGAGTATCTTAAAACCAAAAAAGCAAAGCGAAAAGAAAACTATGAGAACATAAATCTTAAATCAGTCTATTTGATGAGAAGCGATTACAATGACCTTATGTTTAGTTATAGAAAATATTTCTTTAACAAATTTCTGGAGAGAATCGGTGGTAAGCTGGATGAGAAAGAAGCAAAAAATAACTTTGAACTCTTAAGGAAATACAAAAGTGCTGATGGAACTAATTTGATTTTAGAGATAAAAAGAGTAGAAGAAAAAATTATTATTGATGAAAATATTCAGGACATAGACGAAGAAAACCAAAACATAAAAGCAGATATTCAAAACAAAGTTAAAATGAGTGATGAGGAAGTAGAGAGAAAGCTCATCGATTTTCTGAAAAAGAATTGTGGTGAGTTTCAAAAGGCAAGATCTTATGAGAAAATAAAAGTTGCTATTTATCAATTTTTAGATAGATACCTAGGAATGAAAGATGTAGACAAGCTTTTCATTCAAAAGGTTGTTTTAATTAATCAGGGGTTCTTTCAAAATATAATTCAAGATTCGATAAAAGAATATGCAAAATTCAGAAGTAAAGAAGAAAAACAATACAAGGAAATACCTAACTGGAATGTCCCCGACAAAGATTATTATCCTAAAAACGCTGATGAAAAAAATTATAAAAATTGTATAATGGAACCAGTTTATGTATTACAAAAGTGAAGAACAGAAGTTGGTTTTATTAAAAATTATTTAGAGGAAGTTCCTATTATTAATTGGTGATTTAAAAATGGGGATGCTAAAAACGAAATATATTTAGCAATTCCCTATGTTAACGAAAAAGGTAAGTTAGCCACTTTCTATCCAGATTTTATTGTTTATTACAAGGATGAAAGAATAGGTATATTTGATACTAAAGAAGGACAAACGGTGGTAAGTAATGATACAAAATTAAAGGCTGAAGCATTGCAAAGATATATAAAAGAAAATAGAAGTAAAAAACTTTTTGGAGGCATAGTTAAACCGGATAAAGAAAATCGGATTTGGACCATAAACCAAGATGAAAAATATGACTATGAGAATGGCATTTGAAAGTCTTTAAATTAAGATTTTTATACAAAACTAGAAGAATAATTCTTTCTTTTTTTAAATCTGCAAGCGATTTAGATCTTTTTTCTCTTGTTCACAACTATGACAAATGAAAGTCTCACTAATATTCTTTCCTCCTGAAAATATTTAGCCACTTATTAAGTTTTTTTACTACTATTCTGCCACATATAATATAAAGTTAAAACATATTAATATATTCTTTATGAAAGATATAGGCTCAGAATTTGAAATAAGTTTAGACCTATGAATTTTGTTTCTCGGTCTCAGCATTGAAGAAAAAAAGATGAGGAGAGCAATTCTATACAGTTTGGACTATCAAAATAAAAATGGAGAAGATGCGGAAGTGGTACGAGAAAAGTGATACAACTCTTTAAATGAAAAAGTTGATTCAGAATATGAGGCCACACTTGAGGAAAAATACAGTTTCATTTATAAAAATAAAAGAGTTTGTGATTTTTTAGGAAAAGAAATAACATTTTTAGTTGAGATAGAAAGAAAAAAGGAAATTAAAAGTCATTTCGAGAAGACATTTTCTGATTTTTGTTTTACTCTCAATTTCAATGTCTTAGATGACTTTCTAAAAAAGATAATTTACGACAAAAAAATTTTTCTAGGCGAAAAACCAGCCTTTACAATCAAAGTTATTGATGCACCGGACATTCAAATTTTTTTGGAAACTTTTGACAAAGAAACAAGCAGCATAAAAAGAACACCCTTTATAGGAATAGAAATGGTTGAAGCCCATAGTCCCAAATATGAAAATGGCGGTTCTGTGATGAGAGACATTTATAACAAAATTGAGAAAGAAGAGTGAAACAAGCTGAAAAGGTTAAAGTCGAAAATGGTGAGTTTTAGTTCGAATGAAGAATGGAGAAAATATGAGAAAGAGGATTTGCATTTTATAGTTTACATTAAAAGGACAGAACTTAATGACT
>QKYT01000874.1:3149-43026 GCA_003550305.1 Glomus cerebriforme | reverse complement strand
TTATGAAAATCTTAAAGACATAGAATATTTAAACAAAGGTGGTTATGGTACAATATCAACGGCAACTTGGGAGGATGGATTTGTTGTGCGATGGAAACATTGTGAAAATAAATGGCACCGTCAAGGAAGTATGAAAGTTGTTCTTAAAACTATAAACCTGTCAAATAATATTAGTGATGATTTCTTCGTTGCTGAGGTATTTATAATTGTAATTTTTTATGTTAACGGATTTACAAATTTCTATGCATTTAATTGATTTTTTTTTATCAAACAATTTTGCAGCTCGAAGCATATTTCAAATGTGCAAGTCCACATCTTATTAGCTATCTCGGTATCACACAAAATCCAAATACAAATGATTATATAATAGTGATGGAATATGCGGAAAATGGGGATTTGCGAAAATACATTCAAGAAAACAAAGATAAATTATATTGGCGACAGAAACTTGACATCATTCGAAACATAGTCGCAGGTTTGGAAATCATTCATGGAACCGGTATGACACACCGTGGCCTCCACACTGGCAACATTCTACAATTCAAAAACTTTCTGTACCCTTCAAGAATTTCTGACGGGGGCCTTTCTAAACAAGCTAATAGAGAAAGAATGGATACCATACCTTACATCGCCCCCGAAGTATTAAATAAAGAACCATACACTGAGGCATCTGATATCTACAGTTTTGCAATGATTCTATGGGAGGTAGGAACTGGTGAAAAGCCTTATGCAGATATTTCATATGATGATGCACTTGCCGTTCAGATCATGGAAGGCCAACGACCTGAGATTCCCAAAGAAATACCTGAATGTTACGCAAATTTGATAAAACAATGTTGGAATACGGATCCAGAAAAACGTCCAATTGCGCTCGAAATTAAAGCAATAATAATGAGATGGCAGTCCGTGCTTGGTTGCTTTCCTACTGGGGTGAGTCCCGAGGATGATGAAGCAAAACAATTTGAGAAAGCTGATGAAGAAAAAAGTAAAAAGGATAGATCTCCAATATCACATGATTGTAATAATTGTGATCAATGTAAAATAGATAAACTCCCTTGCCAATCATGTATTCAAGAGCGATACCAAAAGGAATATGAAAATTGTTCAAGTGGAAACGAAAAAATTGATAAACTGATAAAAGTTGTTAGACCATCCCTTGTCAATACTATTCTTTTTCTTGAATGGATTCCTTATGAAAATCTTAAAGACATAGAATATTTAAACAAAGGTGGTTATGGTACAATATCAACGGCAACTTGGGAGGATGGATATGTTGTGCGATGGGATCATTGTAAAAACAAATGGCACCGTCAAGGAAGTATGAAAGTTGTCCTCAAAACTATGAACAATTCGAATAATATTAGTGACGATTTTCTTGCTGAGGTATTTATAATTGTATTTTTATTTATTAGATTGTACAAAATTTAATGCATTTAATGAATTTTTTTTTATTAAACAAAATGCAGCTCGAAGCATATTTCAAATGTGCTAGTCCACATCTTATAAGTTATCTTGGTATTACAAAAGATCCAGATACAAATTATTATGCAATAGTGATGGAATACGCGGAAAATGGTGATTTGCGAACATACATTCAAAAAAACCAAGTTAAATTATATTGGCGCAGGAAACTTGATATTCTTCGAAACATAGTCGCAGGCTTAGAAATCATTCATGTAACCGGTATGACACACCGTGACCTCCACACTGGCAACATCCTACAATTCAAAGACCTTCTGTATCCTTCAAGAATTTCTGACTTGGGCCTTTCTAAACAAGCTAATGAAGAAAAAACAGATCAAGTATTTGGTATCATACCTTACATCGCCCCCGAAGTATTAAATAAGGATCCATACTCTGAGGCATCTGATATTTACAGTTTTGCGATGATCCTATGGGAGGTGGGAACTGGTGAAAAGCCTTATGCAGATATTTCATATGATAATGCACTTGCTGTTCAGATCATAAAAGGCCAACGGCCTGAGATTCCCAAAGAAATACCTGAATGTTACGCAAATTTGATAAGACAATGTTGGAATACGAATCCGAAAGAACGTCCAACTGCGCTCGAAATTAAAGCAATAATAATGAGATGGCAGTCCGTGCTTGGTTGGTTCCCTACTGGGATGAGCCGCGAGGATGATGAAGCAAAACAATTTGAGAAAGCTGATGATGAAAAAAGCAAAGAGAGCAGATATACTAAACCAATATATAATCCGCCTCCAGAAAAGAAAACAGGTACAGTAAATTCTAAAACTATTCATCTTATTTGTTCACGTTCTATTCTAAAATTCACGCCATTTAACTTTGCAGAAATTGAAGAAGATTTCCGTGAACTTCCGGAAGGTATGAAAATTTTTACATTTTCTTATTTATATATGCTTTATAGCCTATCCTGACCTGATACTTACACGTTTTTATATTGCAGATATTGATGATGAAGTGGATGGTAAAAGATTTTTATAATTATTTTGTCATTTGTTTTTATACTCTATCATGAGATTCACGCGTTTTATACTATATTTGCAGATGATGATGATGATGATAACCATGAAATTCCAGATGGTAAATAAATTTTTTTTCTTGATTATTTCATGCTCTATCTTGACACTCACGCCATATTAACATTGTAGATGATGATGATAACCATGATGTTGATGACTCTAAATTTTCAGATGGTATGAAATATTTATATTTTAGTTATTTGTATTATTTGTTCATGCTCTAACTTGATTCTTATGCAATTTTAACTTTACAGATGATGATGATAGTCGTGAACTTCCAGATGGTAAATTTTCACAACTTGTTTTATGTATTTAAATCATGAAATTTTGCAAATATATTGATATTCATATTTCATATTAATACAAATTGGTATTCTTTAGAAACTGAAATAAGTCGTCCTCTCTAAATGGTAATTATCGTGAGTAAGATCATTTCCGCACTTTTAGAAATCAAGCATCTCATCACAGTTTTTAGAACAAGTGCAGAAAGAGAACAAAAGTAAAACAGACATTTCAAATACTGTCAAATTATTTATTTTGATAAGTTAAACATACAGCCAAATTAGTCATTTTGTTAAAGATATGGAAATTCATAAAGAACATTTTGACAAATAGAAGACTGAACATTTGGATAATAATTAAATTATAATATTAGCATATTAACATAAAATTTTATAATCATATAGCATATGTATCATATATCAGAAATAAAATTTGCATTACTATTACATTTTCTTTATGGATCATATTATTGGCTAATTTAATCGTTGTAACCCTCGATTTTTGTTAATAAAGAACAAAAAATGAAGTTGGATAAAAACCATTATTTATTGCCAAAGAAAAAGTTGTTTGTAGATTTGATGTAAATTAATATGATAAAAAGTATACAGTATGCTAAAATTATAATATTATCTAGTAAGAGACTGTAATAATGTTCTTCTATGATAATATTATTATCTGCCTATTATAATTTTTTCTGATGAATACTTGATAGTGAGAATAATTTAGGTAGAATGTTATTCATTAACTGAATTAGTTGAAACTTGAAACTATTTGAATTTTCCCATAGTTCAAATTAAAACAATAATAATATTTTTAAATAATAAATGATGAAATTTGCAATTTATATACTGAAAAGAAAGTATAATAAAGGTTAATAAAATACTCCAATACATAACATACATTGGTTAAAATTCACGAGCCCGATATGGACAAACCAACAATGACACGTGACTAGATAGCATCTTAGCCTAATGTTAAACAAAATTTCATTAAAAAAGCCAAAAATCTTTAAGGAGTATCAGGATTAGGATGAGGACTGTCCACCTCTTCATGCCAATAGGTTGTCATGTGCTGTTCCTCATCGTCATCATAATTACAACTTTGTCTTTCTATACAATCTGCAGTGATAGGCGCTCCATATAAAGTATTAATATATGAGTTCGCGGTATCACTAGTTTCATTTTGGATCACGCTAGCAAAAAGATTTGAATATGTTCTTTCAACAAAGACTTGTTCTTTGTCAAAGTGAACCATAGCATCTCGGGCATGAACGCAAGGAGCAAGTAAAGATTCGAAATGATACTGTCTAATCAGTTGGCAGATATTTCTAAAAGGGAGGGGATCCTTGACAACTTTGTTAAGGGTTCTTATAACATGAAGATCTCTTGAATACTCAAAAACGGACAATGTCTGCATTAGAGGATAAAGAGATTTTAGTTGTTATTTTGTAAAGCTTAAGGGATTAATGTGTTCGAAAATACCTTGTCCTTATTCAATAACCAGCTTGCAGGATAGGTCTTTTCATCCACGAAATCCGCTGAGGTAATTAAAGCAGGTTTGTTATTGAATTCGGTATATTTTTCTATCATTGCTTTATCATCTTTTAAAGATATATGTTTATGAATTAAACGAAGTCCTAACTCGATTTTACTTTCAAGAGTTATGGCGAAGACTTTTTCAAGAAATTCATTAAAATTTGTCCTTTTTTTTAATTCATTATTTGCATATTCGATATTTGGTAAATTATTGTATCTTTCTGCGCTGAACATACTTAAGCTCGTAAGGGTTAATGGAAGGATAGGGTCAGAAGTAGTCATTTTTAGAGGATTGAAAAATCGCTATATTTCGTTACCTAAGACTTGTATTTATAAACAATCGGTATCTCACCATCATCCGAGGTTTTTAGATTATCTCAAAATGGAAATACAAATTGGGATTACTAGCAGCTAGTATCACAATGATAAGACAGGTTACACATCATCTGTTGTATCAACATGAGCACGTGATTAAAAAATAAGTGTGAATTCTACAAACACGATATGTACGCCAATCTAAATCATCTACATAGATTATATAAAAATTTTTGATTTTAGCTAAGTTTCACAAGAGAAGTTTCTCGGTATTGAATAATTTCGAATCTACAGCACAAATCGGGAGATTAGCAACTGAGGCAAAAAAAAATAATATTTTTAGAACATTCATATTTAAGAAAGTTATTTCTTAATGCGTTATTCGTGAAGATGCTTATCTCCAAAATCTTATCATCTAGTTGCTGGGTTTGTGTTACAATACAGTTTGAGCAGTCACACGGTTAAAAATACGTCTTGCATTGATGGCACAGCACGTAGGCTTGCTGAGAAGATATTTCACCAAAAATTCGGAGCACTACCCATACCTTTATTGATATTTATATATACGGAAATCAACGTCATATGACTTGTGGCGCAGTAGCATTTATTCTCTTGTTGCACACAGTATTGCGCATATTTCTCCAATTGAGCCTCTATTAGGAAATTCAGATGTAACTTGTGGTCGATTTATCAAAATTATTATGCTGGCAATCCGGTCCATTTGACGTAAAAGTGATGTTATAAATTATTGGTGATGTTTATTGTAGTCATAAGGCTGAATGTCGTGATTTTCTTTAGTATATGGATCTCCGTTTGCCGTAGCATACTCGTATGATATTTCATTCTCTCGCCAAGATCGTAAAAATTATCTCCGTTAACAATATTACGGGTAAAATTGTGAATATCATTGTTATCGAGTTCTTTTCCCGTGACATCTTGACCCAATCCGTTAATCGTTACACCAGTCATGTGCATATCTTTCATTTCTTGCTGTCATAATAACTATACGCCGTAGCTGTTACATGATTCGTTCGTTCCTCAGGATCATAAAAGATTACTTTACTTTTTCTTGTTATATTCTCATTTGATCCATCAGGCATTGGAACCGGTGCTTTGAAATCAATTTCATTATGTTTGTAACTTTTTGCGTAAATGGTGCCATCTTCGTGCGACTGTCTTAAATACAGTACTCTATTGTTAATGGAGAGGGATCCAAGCCGTGTCGTTCTTGATTGGCCATTCCTATTCTTTATGATTAAAAACTCGTATTTATATCTTTTAACTCACATCTTGACTTGCTAATATAAGAAACAGATTGTCTATTAAAAAGTTAGATTATCATTTTCTATTGTTTATTTTGTTGCGCACCAACGCCTTATACTATAAATCGTGTCCATTTTAGCAGATTCATTTGTTAATCTTAATATGCAATCAGAAGGAATTATTTTTTAATTCATCAAAATAGGAAGTATAAATGATGAAAGAAAAGATCATTTTATGCAAAGTCATATGCGACTTCATGTGTATTATATGGACGTTTTAAATCTTTACGGTTTCAACCCGCCGAGGATATTCTACGAGAATGTTAATAAATCTACTATAAGAATGGTCATTGAAATAATTTTTTTCTAGCGGGAAATTTTATGTAACACATCTTGCTATACAATAGTTGTTTCGATATATAATTTAATAAAATTTTTATTTTCCAATGTATTGTATTATGTAAACAAACACACAAGTTTAAAAATTCAATGTAAATTTGTTTATTATATTTTTTTCGTAAAGTATTAAATGAGAAAAAGCCGGACGGCGATAGAGAAGCAGGCAATTAAATAGGTGTGACAAAAAATTGTAAAACATAAAAAATTAAAATTAAATTCAAAATGTTATCCAATAGAAATAATAAACAACACTAAAGCTTTAAAGCTTTTGAATTACCGGCTAATTTTTTATAATAAATGGATATTTAAAAAGTAATCCCCTCCCCTGTCGCACTAAGTGTCACTCATGATTATAATTTTTTGCATGTGATTAACTATGTTTATAAGTGACATACATTACACTGATTACAGTCTGAATTATTAATAAAATCACTTTAACTGATTAGACGATGGATTTGGCACTCAAGCAACTATGAATATGGTCAACATACAGGGTAGTAGAAAACGTCTAAAAATGGCAAGCAATATTTACTGCTACAAAGTAACTCAATAAACTGATTAAACTCTATAAAAAAACAAGTAAATTATGACATAAATTATAATACCATATTCTGGAAAAATAATTTGACAAAAGAATTCGCTGCATTCAAATTGTACTCAGTATCTCAAACCCTTATACATCCTGTTCTCTCTAACAATTATGCCTCAGAATATAAAGCAGTCTTGGCTTACAATGAACAAAAGATTGATTTAAAACCCCAACCTTTGGCACATCACATATTAAGTATAATAATTAATATATTTTCGCTTGATGCTAGTAAATTTTCACTTTCAGATAAAGAACATGCAAGAATATGCCGACAAATTTTCTTTCCATAATTTTGTATTTTGTATAAAGTTAAACCTATCATAAAACTAAGATGTTTTAATATTTCATTATTCTTTTATGCTTTAATTTGGTGATACAATCAATAACATTTTCGTGTTGAATGCGTCAGATCAAATTTCGTCTTACAATAGTAAACTTATATTAAAAATTGATTTTTTAACTTCGTATAGTTGCTTTTTTTTTAAAAAAAAATCAATTTCAAAAATAATAAATTATTTTAAAACTACTTCCTTTACAGAAATTTTTTTTATAATTTCAAAAAAGTGTTCTTGAACTTTAAAATTAGTATTCATTTAAACTTCAAACGTTAACAGAAAATCAGGCACAATTAAAAATTCTTCTAAAGTGATTGACGAGGATAAATTTTCTAAAGAGAACTTCTTTACTACGGAATTCATACATAGGATCCTATCATTGATTTTTCAAGTGGATTTGGGCCGGATCAAGGAATGAGAAAAGACGAGAAAAAATTTGATCCTGATTGTACACAACATCAAATCATACTCTGAAGGTTCTGTTTTAATTAAAGATTTAGATGAGTAGTGATAGCTTTGCTATGGTACTAAACTATGCATGAAAAAAATGCATTTCGAAGGCCCGGTTAATTTATTGATATATGCTTATTAGTTACATTAATATATCATTGTAATACGACCCCTAAAAACTCAATAGCATTGATCATCCGGTGAAACTATATGCACAACATATTTATAGTCGCATAAGGGTATTATATTTTCCGAATTTTATTAAAAAGTATAAAATGAAACAGTAATGAACGATTCTTTTTCAAGTTTTTTACCTTTAATATTCCCTTCTCAAAATTTAAAATGACAAATAACAAAGGGATAAATAATAAAACTAGAATTCCAATTTTAACTTGTCCGGATGATATAACTTCTCCTCTTCCTCCCGAGCTCACTGCAGAACAGAAAGAAAGATTTGATGAATTCAAGGAATATGTAGATAGCATTTTACTTCCAAAGGAAGATGATCGTTATCCAATAGAAAGAGATTGGGTATCTGATGCTTGCTTGAATCGTTATTTACGAGCAGCGAAATGGAATTTATCAGATGCAAAGAATAGAATAAAATATAGTTTAGAATGGAGAAGAGAATATAATCCTTCAGAAATTGATCCTAAATCAGTTGAAGCAGAGGTATAAATTAATAACTACTGTAAAAAAGAAATAATTTATAAATTCTAATGAATTCTTTACGTTTTTAAGGCTGTTACGGGTAAACAACATATAAATGGATTTGATAATGATGGTCGTCCAATTTTATATTTGAGACCTGGATTGGAGAATACTTCGCCTGGTCCTGATCAATTACGCTTTGTCGTATTTAATTTCGAAAGTGCGATTAAAATTATGCCGAAAAATGTAGAAAACATTGTAATTATTATTGATTTTGATAAATGTAGCGCTCGAAGTAGTCCCGGTTTGGGAGTTGCTAAAGAATTTATGCACGCATTGAGTTCTCATTATCCTGAGAGATTGAGATGTTCTTTGGTTATTAATGGTGAATAACCCTCTTTCTTATTATTTACCTTAAATTCCTTTTTTTTTTAGAAAAACTAACGAAGTTCTATTTTTTTTTTTAGCTCCTTGGTATTTTTGGGGATTCTTTAAATTAATCTCTCCCTTTATTGATCCTGTTACAAAAAATAAAATTAAGTTCGTAGACATTAATAATCCTGACAAAGCTGCTCAAAATGAAAGTTGGATTAATTGTTTAGATCTTATTCGCGAAGATCAATTAGAATCAGAATACGGTGGATCGAACGTTTTTGAATATCATCATGAGACTTATTGGAAAGTTTTATGTGAAACAGTTGGAAAAAATTCGAACTAATCATTATAGATCATTAGAATTCATATATTTAATTTATTTTTTTTTTTATAATAAAATTTAATATCGTTAGACGTCGATTAAAATTACCTCATGTCACGTGACTTATGACGATCATAAATATTGAACGAACTTAGTAGTAGTATCATTCATATCATTCTTCAGTTCAAATTTCCCAATCTGAAAATAAAAATCCTTCCTTCATATAAAAAAATCTTCAAATTTTCAGTTAAATACCACATTCATAATGACAGCTGATGATGCCTTAAACTTATCAGTATCTCCTTCATCTGCTTATAGAGAGCATCCAATTAGTCCCGATGCAATACCCTCAAGGCCTTCATCGCAAGAAGAACATTGTTCTTTTAATGATTCTGGCAATGAAGCTCAAGGGATCTACAGTGACGATAATGGAGGTTATAGTGTCGTTACTCCCGCTGGCTCTCCCTATAGAATTAAAACTCCAAAAAACGTGCAATCGTATAGCCCTCCTCATAACTGTTATCCGTACGAACTTACAAATATTTATTGATCCCTGCTAGAGTTCGTTTATTTTTGTTCTTTTTTACTTAATATATATATTTTTTTATTTAGTGACCACACATTTATAGGGTGTTCTTCAATAACTGACTATGAGATAAAAGATAAACTTGGAGAGGGAACATTTGGGTATGTAAATCCAGTTTCTAAATAGATGTACTTGTTCAAATTACATTATAATAGTTAATTTAATTTTCCTTAATTACATAATAGTGAAGTGCACAAGGGCATTCATAAAAAGACCAAGAACGTTGTTGCTCTGAAAAGAATTTTGATGCATAATGAAAAAGAAGGTATTCCGATTACCGCGATTAGAGAGATCAAGATTCTCCGACAACTTAGTAGCCCAAATGTAGTCACTCTGAGTGATATGGCATTTGAATATGGTAAAATTTTCAAGTCAATTTAATTCTTAGAAAATACAAATTGTAACTAGAATATGTAATTTTAAAGGTGACAAGGAAGATCAACCTTCAATATATATGGTATTCCCTTATATGGACCATGATCTAGCTGGGCTTCTAGAAAATAAAGATGTCAAATTTGCTGCTCCCCAAGTCAAATGTTATCTAAGACAATTATTGGAGGGAACCTTTTATCTTCATCAAGTATGTAGTTTACGTTCATTTGTGAAATAGTTTTGAAATATATTTAATCTAAAAATCTTTTATCAGCAAAAAATATTACATCGCGATTTGAAAGGTGGTTATTTCGTTTTTTTCAATATAACAAAAAAAGTCGTCTTACTTATATTTCTAATTTCCTCTTTTTTAGCTGCCAATTTGTTGATTGACAATAATGGCATTCTCAAGATCGCAGACTTTGGTCTTTCACGTCCAATAATAAACGATAAATCATTAACCGGTTGTGTGGTAACGCGGTGGTATAGGTCACCGGAACTATTACTCGGTGCAAAACGCTATACACCTGCAATTGATATGTGGGCAATTGGGCAAGTATTTAATCAGTTTTTATTTTATCGTCCTTAATCTGATGATTCTAATTCCTAATTTATGTATTTTTTTTTTTTTTTAGTTGCGTTTTTGGCGAAATGTTGAAAAGACAACCAATACTGATGGGTTATTGTCAATTTCAACAAATTATAAAATATATTGTAGCCCTATATAATACGATAATAACAATAACTAAGTATTGTGTATTGTTTTACTATTAATTATAGGAAACTCTGATCTTCATCAATTAGAGATCATTTATAAATTATGTGGGACACCAACAGCTGATACCTTTAAAGACTTAGGAATATCAGATCAGCAAATCGAACCCGAGAAAGAATTACCACGAAGAATAATAGCTGAATTTGAAAGGTTGCGAGAATATATATATATATATATATATTTTTTTTGAGATCAGTTTAATAACTTAAAAACTTAAGTTAATTTCTTTTAATTTCTTAAGATATGGAGTAAAAGCAGCTGATTTAATGGATAAATTACTTGTACTTGATCCAAGACAACGGCTTAATGCATTCCAGGCATTGGATCATGATTATCTTTGGACAGATCCTTTACCTGCAGACCCTAAAGAGTAAGTTATATTTCGAAAAAGAGGTTTAAAAAAATCGTATAATTTTCTAAAGTGATCTTTATTATCAGCTTGCCACAATACGAATCGAGTCATGAATACAATCGACGTAATAAACCAAAAGAAAAGAAAGAACATAAAGCCGAGGAAACGTCTTCAAGGATCACATCAACGGACATTAAACGTCCAGATCGATATGAACGAAGGGAACGCAAAAGGATAAAGAGAGCACGAAGTCCAGAAAGGAAGCATGATCGTCATGAGCCTAAAAAACGTAGTCGTTTGCATATTACGAATCAGGAACAGTCAAAAAATAGGCGAGGTTTATCCGATGAACTGAAAGATATCCCTGAAAGTTCGAAACGCGTGCGTAAAGACAAAAGACGTAGTTCAGAAGGTGATGAACATGATGATAATTCTGATCAACATATAAAACGAAGAAAGGGACATCATTCGCTCCCAGAAAAGCCGGGCACTTCAAGGACAGACTCTGATAAAGCAGATAAAAAATGAGAGATTATCATTGGTTTTTTTTTATGAACCGCATTATAAGATCTTGGAATTTTTTGTTGTAATACGACTTATAAACTTTTATAAACTCTTACATATTTATAATATTACATACTTATTTGCAAAGCAATAAGTGTTGGGGAATATTTTTATTAAGAATTTCATTGATAGATTCAATGGATTTGTAAAATAAGTACAATAGTTTATATTAAGAAAAAAGCCAGCCAAGTCTTGAATAGTTTTAGTATTTAGTTTACTGCGGTGTGATATGACAATAACCAATGAAATTTAATTGTGTAATTGATTATTTATCTGTATAATATATCACCATAAAAAAAATTTTGATAATGTATTTTTTCAATTCACTTCAGAAAGTGTACAAGTCAACATGCACGTTTCCAATAATACATTCAAATTCACTAGTTCTTCCATACATTTATTTAAGTCAAATAACATATATAAAAGCATTAAGTCTCCAACAATATTTAGTAAAGAATAGAATAGGAAATAAATTAGATAACGTATTATTGTTAGTGCAGCATCCTCCTACTTATACTACTGGTAGAAGAGGTAAAGAGAAAAGTGAAGATGAAAGAATTCGCTTACAAGAATTTGGTGCGGATTATTATGAAGTAAAATATCGTTGTTTGAAAGTTTTCGATTTTTAATATTTAAGTAAAAATTATTTAATTGGTATTTTTTTTATTTATTAAATAGACATTAAGAGGTGGCCAAGTTACATTTCACGGACCTGGACAATTAGTTGGATACCCAATTTTAAATATACGAAATTTTAAGGTAAAATATAAATAATTTATTTAAAATATTATTTTAGATTTAATATTAATAAAAAATTAAAAACTATCTGATGATAGCTTTCGGTGAGAAGTTATGTTGCAGCTTTAGAACAAATGATTATAGATACATGCGCAACATATGGAATAAAGGCTAAAACCACCGAATATACAGGAGTTTGGGTTAATGACGAAGAAAAATTATGTGCAATAGGTGATATAACATTTCTAACATTCCTTTTTGTTCAATTGATAAAAAAAAATTTCTGATAATTTTTCATTATTTACTAGGAATTCAAATACAAAGATATATAACATCACATGGTTTTGCGTTAAATTGTAATACAGATTTAAATTGGTTTAATCATATAATGCCATGTGGATTAGAAGATAAACAAATGACTTCTATTTCAAAAGAATTAAATAAATTAAGAAATAAGAATGAGATGATGGAAGTTAGTGTGGAAGATGTTTTACCTAATTTATGTAAAAGTTTTGGTAAGGTGTTTAATTGTAATATTGTTTCTTTACATGAATTAAATGATGAAAAATATCTACAATTGAAAAATGCTATATTAAATTTTCAAAAAAATATCCACAACTTAAAATAGAATAGAATATCAATAGACTTAAATAAATAAACCTACAATTATTGTGATGGCCTTTGATCTAATTTAGGGTTTATCTTCAATAATACTCTTACTTCAACATCTTTTCCAAAAAACTCAATTAATAAATAATTCCCTTAATTAAATACAAATATACGTATCATTAATTATACTCATTTGATATAACAACTTTTTTAAAAAAAATTATTAATATTTAAAATGATCTTACTATATCAGACAAAAAAAAATTCTATTTTAAAAAGTTGAATAATAATTATAATAATTTTTTTCGTCCAGGATATCAAGTTTCGCGTCCAACACATCAAATTTTGATTTCAATGTTTGAGTCGAGCACAAAGAATATTCAACGCCATCGTCTCAACCTCGGAATTGTTTCACCATCACCCAATTTCCATCTTGTTCTTCCCTCAGGACAACATTAGTTTCATCATTATATGCGTTACTTTCTTTTTCCTGCCACTCCCTTCCAGTCAACTGCCAAGCCCCTTTCCTTAATTTTTCTACTACTGTGCTTGCGACATTTTCTTCATCGCCACACATACGTATGCCCTCATAGAACATTTGGGTCAATCCACCAATTTTTGAGTCCCAATGACTCAATACACCAAGTTTTACGTTCACAATATCAAATTCTTCCGTTATTTGCGAAGTTAAAAAAAAATTCAGTTTGGATTTTTGGTGTTCGTTTACGTCGTCATACAAAGATGTGAATATCCAATCATTTGATTTCAGATGATTGATAAATTTTTTTATAAAATAACATTTTTTTTTTGTTGTTCAAAACACTAAAATATAATGCCAGTTTTATTGCTTGGTGTTAGTTTACCTGATAAAAGACTTGTCAGAGTAAGTATATATATATTTTTTTAAAAAAAAATCAAAAAATTTTTTTCTCATTCTTATTTCCATTCCTCCTTTAATCTTTACCCCCTCCCATTTTTTAATATTTTGTTAGGTCGCTTTAACCTATTTTTATGGAATAGGGCATAAAACAGCACAACAATTATGTAGTAAATTCTCAATCCATAAAACATGTAAAATATCTGATTTATCAGAATCTCAATTAAACGCAATTACTTTAGAATTAACAAACATGACTTTAGAAAGTGATTTACGTCGTCAAGTTAAAAATAATATTTTACATCATAGAGCGATCGGTGATTATAAAGGTAAACGTCATGCTATGGGTTATCCTGTAAGAGGGCAACGTACTAGAACTAATGCTAAAACCGCTAGAAAATTAAATGGTAAATGGTTAAGAAAAGATTTTACTACGTAAGTTTATAATAATTTTTTTTTTAAAAAAAATTTTTAATATATCGTATATTGAGTGATCGATTTTTTTTTTTTTTGTAGTCTTACAAATCCCACTATTACCTCAACATCATCATCAAATATTTTTATGAGACCAAATATTCCATTAATGACACATTTCAAACCATTTGAAAAATTTTTAAGCAGATTCTTTTAATAATTATTTACTTTAATGGTTTTTATTTGTATTTATTTATATATATATGAAAAAAATGGTACATTTAATGTTCGCAAAGAATTTAATAATTTGTAAAAATGTATATAAGAAAATACAATAATAATATAATATCACTAAATTTCCAAAGTGTAAATTTTTACAAATAATCTTGTAATATCACTTTCATAATTAAGAATTGCTGAAGAAGTAGAAGTTTCTTTGCGATTCCCCTACATCCATATTCATATGTTTATGTTATTAAGCAATTAATAAAATATTGTAATGCAATAATAAATGCAAAGAAATATGTAAAGATAAAAATCATTAAGCCAAATCGAACTTGTGAATATAGCAAGAACTTATCAATAATGAATCACGTTTCCTTCACAATAATAATATAATTATTCCATATTATTCTCATTATTACCAACACTCGAGCCAGATTTCCTAGAAAATGTTGGTCTCGTAGAACCACTTTGACCACTTTGGAATCTAGTAGCTGTAGTAGCACTACTAATAATACTAGGACCACCTTCCGACTTATTTGAGGCTTCAGATATTGTACTTTTTCGACTTCGAGAAGTTGGTGTAGCACTTCCTTCCGTTTGATAATCGTCATCGTCATCGTCGTCGTCATCAATTGGAGCATCATCCGTTTCGCTAGCAACTATTGACGCAGTATCATCAGTTCGTGTAATGCTATGTGTATCGTCGTCATCATCTGTAACAAATGAATCTGTATTACTGTAACTCATCTCTCCAGATTCGGAAACTAATACTGTGTCCCCTGGAGAAATTACTGAACCAGGACGCGACTTCAATTGAAAATATAAATTAGTAAAACATATCTAATAATATTAACTTTATCATGAAAATTTAATTACCGATTCATATTCGCTCTCTGTTTCAGTTATCGTTCCATTATCATTCGAATGTCTTTCTACTCTATCATCACGTTGACTAAATGTTCTATCCGAATAGTCATCTCGATGATTGTTATCAATAATATTGGTATCATCCCCGCCTCCAGGAGTATTCGGAATTTTTAGTGTTTCTGAAATATGTACATGTGCTTTACTTTGCCACCATGAAACAAATGACTTCCATGCAACGATTGAAAATAATATTTCCCAGATAAGAAACATGAACGTGAAAACAATCGCAGTAGGGACTGAATGATAATACATGAAGTACCTATAATATAAAATTGAAATTAATTAATAAAGTATTTTTTTTTTTTAAAAAAAAAAAAAGGATTTTTTGCATATAACTTAATAAGTACCGCAAGCCTCGGAAGTGAGCGTCTAATCGAATTTGAGTACTATATACATCAAGGTTACTGTTTGATATAGTAATCAATGCTTTCGTTATTGGCTTTTCCTTCATAATTAAAGTTGGGATTGATTAATATGTATTGAAATTAGATATATATATATATACAAATTTACTTAAGACTTACAGCACTCTCAATCATATTTTCAAACATGACTATTTCTAGCCTTTGATCTTCTTTTGTGAAACCTAAAAGTAAAGGGATCAATCGCCAAATAGTATAAATGATGCGAAACAGACCCGATTGATATGTAAGGATGCACTAAGATAAAAAAAAATGAAATCTCTTGATTAGAAAGAAGGTTTTCCATCAAAAAAAAAAAATGGTATAAAAAAAACTTACAGGGCGACTTGAATATTGCACCGTCTCGTTTTTGGCTATTAATTCTACACCGATCATAAAATTTCCTGGAATGATGAATCTTGCCCAATTAGAATTGATCATAATTATAATTTAAATACGAATAAGATGCTAACCTAATGCAACATTTCTATCTGAACTTGGAACATCTAAATCAATTGAAACATCATATGCTTGATCTGCCGTCAAAAACTAAGAAAACCAATGGTTTAATTTTTATAAACATGAGAAATCATTATAAAAAATTAACAAAGTAGATATAAAAAACTCACACTTTCGTATCGACCATTTTCAGTGAAATCAACAATTGCGAATGGTGTATTTTCTTTTCTGTAAAAAAAAAAAAATTATCAATACGATTCCAATTTCGTAGATTGTTCATGATTATAATATAACTTACTGGTATTGCAAATATATGGGTTTTGCATGAGCAATTTTTGGAACATAGATCATATAAAACCCAAAATATGCTATAAGTGCAATAGAAATTAAAACGATAATAACCCCGCTTGCTAAAATCGTTTTTATAGCTGTTCGTTGGGTTTTCTGAGAGGTGATTGCATTGGTGACACGACTAATGTAAGGTTCAAAAAGAGAAAAGAGAGGGGAAAGAAAGAAATTTATGACCTGTAAAAAAGACGAATTACGTGTTAGTACAATATATACACGTTTTTTTTTATAAAAAATTTAGATCTTACCTCCACCAACATTATGAATTCCAAACCAGGTTATCTTTGTTAAAAAGTGTGTATAGTTCTAATTTGAGCTTATTTATGTCCGATATTGATGAGTATTGGATGAGACTGGTATGGTTTTCAAAGTGAAGATAAATTCCTATTGACCCGCAATGGTAAATTATTATGAATAATTGGAAAAAAAAGGACTGTATGAAAAAGACACGTTTGATAGATTAATTAGATATTTAAATTAAAAACCATGCGTCTTCCATGTGAAAATGATGAAATTAACCAGATTTGTACAGCAATGCGAATTTCATGTGATATTGTGATACAGTAGTGACTTACAATTCACAATATTTCACATCAAGCTTTTTTTGACTGGCATTATAATAAAAAAAGTCAGCTAAAATTAATGCTGGACACGAAAAAATATAGGTTCATAACGATACTGTATTTAAAATTGTTATGACAACTTTTATGTTCTTTAACGACTTAAGATAAATTGTAATTTTTCTCTATGCGTCAAACTTTACAAGGATTGTAATAATTTAACACATGATTATAACGCGAGATCAAACGGCTGATCAAACTTTTGCAAGTGCCAAATCAATGCGTAACAGAATTTGTTTATAAATAAAGTAACGATGATGAAACATTATAACTATTTTAAGCGATTGATATTTATCAAATAAAGAAAATATATTTCATAAATAAGGGAAGATTAATTGGATATTTCATCATCTTTAATTACATGTTAATCCATATTCACAAGAATTCTAACATTTTTTCATGAGTTAAAATGAAATTATTGGTCCAGTATCGTGTGGCAGTAAAATATTATTAAAAGTGTGATAGTAGTAAGATAAAACACCAAATCATGATTATTGAACCAAAAGAATGTTATATGATGCTGCTTTTACTTTAGAATTTTGATAGGTATCTACAAGAAATTTAGATAAATTCCATGTACTATACTGTATATACACTTATTTGATTTATTATTCTTTTCAAAATAAATAAATGGTGCTCCTTTATTCATAGTTAATATTTATTGATATGAATACCGATAAACAAATTGTTCGTTGATGAATTTATTTAGTTTTCACCAAGGACAACCTATGATAGGTAACAGTGTAAATTCATTATTAGTGTGAATATTTAATTTAATTAAGTATATTAAAATTTATTCTAATTACCCAAAACATCCCAATTTGGAACATAATTTCTGTCAATAAGTTTCCATACTTGAGATACATCAAATAATTCAATAAACTGCTGATCCATTGAACGTGATTTTGGATGCGAAAATCGTCGATATTCATCAAAGATCGAAGTATATGTCCATCGCTGAAGCTTACGAAGACATCCAATTAGACATCCTGTTCGATGCTTTTTAAAGGACTTTTATCAATATCTTGATAAAAAAAAAAAATAATAATTATATTAAAAAAAAAAAAAAGATAATAATATAATCAATCACCTTGCCCTTATTACAATGAATCAAGATAGGATGATTACGTCGGTCTAGAATGAAAATTTCAAACTTAAACGAAAGGGATATTATAATTTAATTTCTTTTATTAAACATACCTAAAATCACGGCCAACGCGGCACATATTTTGTCTTCAGGTACTAATATATAAAGATTTGTTAAACACTGATTGTGACCAAACACAACACGAAACATTATGATCTAAAGAAATACTTACTGTGACAAAAAGGTTCCTATATTAACACAAACAAGAANAACATTATGATCTAAAGAAATACTTACTGTGACAAAAAGGTTCCTATATTAACACAAACAAGAAAATGTTAATACATTGAATGCGCATGCGTATGTATAATAGCATTTAAACACGTAATTTTTCATTACCTTGTTACCAGCGATTTCAAATTGAAAAAATTTAATGTCATTAGCTTTCAAGAACTTCATATTTTGTTCAGGGTACTCTTCTAGGATCAACGTTCTTTTTTTTTTTTATAAAAAATAACGATTCAATCGAATCGATAATTCAATTGTGATTATACACAAAAAAATTAAAAACATCATATTTTTTTTTATTCGTACAGAATACTTTTTAGCCCAAGTTTCTTCAAAAAAGCAAAATTCTTTTTCTTTGGGAAACTACTTCTATAAACCCAATTTGATACCATGTTAAAGTTATCAGGTGGTATAAGTTCTTCCTCAAATTTTTGCTGTTCTTCACCTGAAGAAGAAGCGGTCGACCAAGACTGAGTACGTTGAAATGACAAAGTTGAAGTAAAAGTTGTGACCGTAGTAGCTGTATTTGAAATAGAAGAACTGGAGTCTTCTTCTTTTGCTTCTTTTGCTTCTTTTGTTGACATATTGGTGAACTAAAACGAGGGGAAAGGTACTAACTACTGATTAAGAAGACATTTTGGCTGCCATAAAAAAATATATATCAATTATCATTACCTATTTTATACCTTAAATACGCAACTGATACGCATTTATTTTTAATTCCTAACTGCTAAACCAAAATTATGATAACTTTTTTTTGTAACATCAAATAACTTGAGTAACACAGTAGTAACACACGGGATTTTTTATATCCGCAGTCTTTATAAGAGTTTCCTTTCATTTCTCAAGGAAAAACCAAAATGACAACTGTATTTGAGTGTAGCTTACATGGACATATTAGTAATAAGTTAAAAGCGAAATTATTAGATAGATTAATAGGAATTTGTGGAACTCACCCTATACCAATTTTTGAACATGAAATTGGCTTTATACCAACAAGTTAAATATGAATTGTATTTCGTGATTTTTTTTTTATTTAAACTTTGATGATATATATTATATACATATACAAATTTTTTTTAAAAACAAATAAAATTATTGATTTATAGTACAAACGCCGGAAGGACCTTTACGAAATGAGGATGTTTCATTAAAATTAAAATCACCAATTGAAGAAGATGATTTAACCAAACGACAATGGTATATATATTATAGATATTTAATATGATATTGATTTATAAATTTTTTAATTTACATTTACCTATATTTATTATCAGGACATTATGTCAATTTGGACATCCAGAAACAAGGACAGGTAGAACAGTTACGCTTCGACCAGTGTTATATTCAAAAATCTCAGTTGGGGATGCACTTAAATTTATGAATGTACTTGGATATAGGTTAGAAAGAAGTTTTTTTCATTTTTTATTTTAAATTTTATTTCCCGAATTAAAAAAAGATCCTATATTATCGTTTAGTTACGCATTTGAATTTGCCAAAAAAGGAATTATATTTACGTTTCGTGATATTTTAAAAATAAGTATCACACAAATCTTCAAGGTATCGATATCTTTTTTTTTTTTAGAAACATTTTCAATATTTTAGGTTGATTAATTACAATCACATGATCAAACAGTTAGAAGTCCAACATGACGTATCCAAATTAATACCATTTGATCCAAAACAAAATTGGATAGTAGAAGTGACCACTATACCATCACAACAAGATCAGGTAGATTTTTTATGCACTGAATTAAAATCATTTGGGGATTCATTGAAAGGAATTTTGAATTTATATCATGTTGAACATTTGATTTTACAAAACAAAATTCACTATTCCTAAACTGGTTCTTTAATGCATTATTAAGACTTTTTAAGATATAAATGGTGTTTTTAACAATCAAAAAATCTATAATAAAAAAAAAATTCTCCGTGATTTTTAATAAAAAATAATGTGAATTTCGGCGGATGACGGAAATCCAACTACTCACCTGATCCCTAAAACCTGTAAATCAGAAATGCAACAAACGTATGACTTATACTATTATGGACATACCATTGACGTTCCATAATGCTAGTAATGCTATTTGTGACTCATTATGATACTTGGTTCTAAAAAATGTCGGGTATTTTGTATTAGGCAGTAACAATAGACAATAAAACATTATCAGATTTTTATACATCAAAACGTGACTTTTTGCCACACAATCGTAGATCATTTTTACTAATTTGATTAATGAGATACGTGATCTTAAGCCATTCATCATCATTATGATTCGATTTGTTATTCAATAAGCGCGTGAATAGCATGAATATATATATACTTACTATATAGTGATTAAAAAGGTGTCTTCCTAACTTTAGTTTGGTTCTCATGTCATATAAATTCATTTTTTAGATAAAAATATTATAATGTTGCCCAAAATTACGTGTATACATTATAGATGCAAGTAACGTTTAACAATGTTATGCGCGACCTTTGTGTAATGACACCACCATTTGAATTTTTTTTTTCTGAACCCCTGAAAAATTTTTCGTTTGGGGGGGGGGAGAAAAAATTCAATTCTCAAATTTTTTTTTTTTAGATGGAAATAAAAAAAATTTTTTCTGATATAGATAGTAAAAAAAAAAAAAAAAATTATCTTTATCCTGTGTAAGTCTGCTCTTCCAAATTATAGTTAAATTATTTTTTTTTAGGATCTGATAAACTAAAATAGGAAATGTGGCTATAAGACATTATAGGAAAAATTCGTATCGGGATCTGATAAGTTGTTTCTTTTTTGACAGATAAATGTTGTGTGGATGAGTGCGAGGTTGAAAATCAAACCGGATTTGAAAAAAAATCTGATAAAATTTGCTTTACACAAAAGAAAACACGACTAATTTACACGTTTTTATATTATTCCGATTTTTAATATAACAATATATACAATAATAATATTATAAAATATATCCACTCGCATATTTTATTTACTAAATAAAAAAAAGGTATAAATACAACCCCACTTTTCTCTCTCGAAAAAAAAATTTTTTTTTTTTTTTTATCAACCTTTTAAAAAATAATCTCTTACTCACATTTATATGTATATATAATATTTTTTTTACTACTATGATAGAATTATTATCGCATCAATTAATAACAACTTTAAATAAAAATTTTAGACTATTTACACCAATTTTAATATTATATATTATAATATTATTAATCTTTATTATAATATTAAAAATGCCAAAACCAATTTATCGTCTCAGTTCAAAATTTGTTAATGTAATTTCTTCCGCATTTTCATCATCTCGTTTTGAATCGTCATCATCTTCATCGGAAAAAGAAGTTCATTCAAAAGATAAATCATTGTCCTCTTCTCCTCCTCCTCCATCATCTCCTCCTGTGACGACCCAACCAGTTAGTGAATTTCCCGATGCTGAAACCGCAGCTCTTTTACAAACTGTTCCTTCATCACATGAATTAATAACTTTTGATGAATTACAACAATTAGAAAAATCTGATGAAGATCCATGTTTAAATTGTTTGGATCCTTGTGCTTCTCATACTAATTATCCTTCTTATTTAAAAATTGATTATGAAGCTCCCTTATATAACACGGTTAAACCATATATTAAACATGTTTTAATATCAACAGGAAAAGGTGATTGGCATACAAATATTGAAGATGAATGTGGTAGTTTGGCTTCAAGTTTTCATAAAGTTATTAATAATGCAAAATTAAATGAAAAGAAATTGAAAAATAATGATCATCAACAAAATCAACAAGAACATGAAAATACTGATCATACAAGAATAATTATTACAAATTCTTCAAGAAAAAATTCTGAAAATGATTCATTATTTTCAAAAGGAAATGATGTATTATTATTTCCTGAAAACATTTTAATTAAAAATGTTACTACAAAACAAGTTACGGACTTTTATAAAAAATTTTTATTATCTGATGATAATAATAATAATTATCTTGATGATAATAATTTTTTGATAGAAAAAATGCCTTATAAAGCTGTTATTGTAATTTGTTCTCATAAACGAAGGGATAAAAGATGTGGTGTTACTGGTCCTTTGTTAAAAGATGAATTTGATAAAATCTTAAAAGAAAAAGGTTTGGAACCTAAATCAAATAATACGGATGGTGTTGGCGTTTTTTTAAGCAGTCATACTGGTGGTATGTATAATTATTATTAATTTTTTTTTTTTTTAACTTGTAATCCCTTGTAATCGCGGGATTTTAATCTCAAATTTTTATTTAATTTTAGGACATCGATTCGCTGGTAATGTTATTGTATATAAAGAAGGAAAAGGAATATGGTACGGAAGAGTTACTCCATGTCACGCTAAAAGCATAATAGATCATACTATAATTGAAGGAAAAGTGATCAAAGATTTGTATCGAGGTTCAATGAATGGTAGTTTTGCTTCTGGTTGTGGTGGAAGAAATTTTGATTGGTAAATTTAAATTTAATCAATCATAAATAAACAATTTAAAAACATTTTTCCAAAAAAAACATAAAAAACATTATAGCATTTTAGCATTATAGCGTTAGAAAAAAAAATAATTAGTATAATATAATTAATGTAATTAATTGTTTTACTGCGCATTTAAAAAAAAAACTATTTATATGTTCTAAAAGAAAGCTAGAAATAAATAAAAAAAAAAAAAATTTGGTAACTCAAAAAAACATTGATTGTATCACTAACTGCTACTAAATTCAATTGGATCATCAAAAAGTTTTTAACCCGTAAAATTGTTTAAATTTTTTTTTTTTTTTTTGATTTTATTAAATAATGGCTTCAATAATTTCTACTGAACAGGTAGTAAAAAAAAAACTTCAACCGAGTCGTAAAGGAAAAAAGGCTTGGAGGAAAAATGTTGATATTACGGATGTAGAAAAAACGTTAGAAAGGATAAGAGCTGAAGAAAGAATTATTGGGTTTGTAATTTCTTTTTAAATAAATCGAATTTGAAATTTTTAATTTTTTTTTTTTTTTTTATAAAAAATTCAAATTATAAACGGTTATTAATTAATTAATTCTCGTAATTACACATGCAAAAACACACATATTTTTTTAAATATAGAGCAAGAATTCGTGATTTACCAGACGAAAAAATTTTTACTATTGATACAACTGGTGAAACTGATAGTAAAGTATTATTTTAAATCAATTCTCTTTTTTTTAAAAAAAAAAAGATTCAGATTTTTAACTCAATCTTTTATTATTATTATAATATTTAAAGGTGGGAAAAAAATCAATAAAAAATTTGCTAAATTAAAAATTGATCAAATATTGGAAAATTCAAGTAAAATTCCTGCAGTATTATCAAGATCAAAACAAAAAAAAGATTATGGAAAACATTATATATCAAAATATACAAATATCAAATCAGAAGAATTAATAAAAAGAAAAATCTTGTTAGTGTTCAAAATGTTAATGTTCAAGATTCTGAACCTACTGAAAATGTAAGAACTGAAGAGTATGATATATGGGATGAAAAAAGTAAGAAGAATCTTTTTTTTTTATTCTTAAGAGATAATTATTTTATTTTTATTTTATTTTTAAAGATAAATTACAATGAAATTTGTTATTTAGAATCTGAAGAATCTTCTCAAGATAATGATAACGATTTCTTGCACCCAATAAAGAAACGAAAAATTAAGGTAATTGATCAAGGTCCAATTAGTTTTCTTAAAATTATTAATATTAAGCTAATCATAATTAATTTTGAAAGCCACCTCCAACCATAAACGTTAAACCAACTGATGTTGTTCCAGCTGTACATTTTCCGCATCCAGGCGCTAGTTATAACCCAAAATTTGAGGATCATCAGGTTTAATATTTTAATACTTCTGAATAACAAATTAGCAAATTATATATTAATCTTTTTTTTTCAAATTTATTAAAAGTCTCTCCTTAAAGTTGCTCATGAAGAAGAGGTAGTCAAATTACAGCAAAAACAAAAATTACAATCTCAACTTCCAATATTATCAACTGAAGTATCATCTTCGGCTTTGAATCCGGAAGATATGGTTGATAAAGATATTTCAGATATTTCAGAGGATGAAGTCGAGGATAATGAAAAAAATGATGATGTGATTATAAAGCAAGCTAAAAATCAACATAAAAAAACAAGGGCAGAACGAAATAAAGAAAAAAGAAAATTTGCTAGATTGAAAGAAGAGCAAGAAAGAAAAGCTAAAAAGGAGTTCAGAAAGGAATTAGAAAGGTAAGAAAATTTTATTTTGTTCGGGGGGGTTGATTTTTAACAAAATAAATAAATAAAATAATTTATCTTTAGACTCCCGGAAATAATTCAGTGTGTTAAAAACGAATTTATGGAACGCGAGGAACAGCAGGCTGAAAAAGCTAAGGCAGCTAAAGAGAAAGCAACTTTACCTTTGAAGAAGATTGGAAAATATCCGTATGTAATTAGTTTCGTTACAATCAATATACTAAATATACTAAACTTTTATTACTATTATTCTTTATTACTCTTATTGTAATTAGAGTCAAAAAATTGCCGATTGATATACAACTTCAGGAAGAATTGTCTGAATCATTAAGAACATTAAAGGTATTGTAATTTTTTGTCATAAATACGAACGAACCTTCTAGACAAATTCCAAGAATATTAATATTTATAACTTATGAATGTAAACAGCCAGAAGGGAACTTATTTCGTGATAGAATGGTCAGTTTAGAAGAACGCAATATAATAGAACCTCGAGTGAAAGTGAAGAAGAGGAAACGAAAATATAAACTTAGAGAATTTGAGAAAAGTTCTCATAAGAACTTCAATTAAAAGATTGAAAGCAAAGGGTAAGTAATAATCGTGATTTTCAAATTACTAAATTATTTTATAACGATATATGTAAAAAAAAAAAAAATCTGATTTATTTATTTATTTATTATGTATTTATTTACCTTTCCGCAATTGATATCATGAAACTTTAAAGAGAAAAAAAAATTATCTTTTTTTAATAAAATTAACCAAATAATTTGTCTTATTTATTATTATAAAATGTTGATTTCTAATATCAATCTATAACAAAATACTATGTGTATAAGTTTTAAGATAAAATAACCATCGTTATCCCTACAGTCAAATAGGATCATGCTTTTTTTACCGTGCTGATATTTTTTTTATTAAGCTATAAATAAACTACAATTGCATAATTATTATTGATATTTTTGACATTATTTCTAAAAATAATGAGAAATATTATAATAAAGAAAAAAATAATATGCAAATATTTAAAGTAAATTATACCTTTTTCTTGAACTTGTTTGTGGCATTTTATTTGAATATAAGTAAAAAGAAATAAAGGAAAAAGTAAAAGGACGCGTCACGAAAAAACCAGAAAATAGTTTATAAGCATGATCATGGGTAGCTGCAGAATAATACAGTTATTTGTAGGGATGTTAAAATATCATCCGAACTGCTTCTTTTATCAAGTTATGGAATATTTCTATTTTAACCAAGCAGAATTACTTAATTCCTAGCCAACTTTACCAACATTATTCTTAATTTTGCCTACCGATAATCTCAGGTTGATGAATATTTATTTTTTTCCAAACTATTTAATAATTAATTCCATGTATAAGAAATTGCTTATTTACAAAATTTTGATTCCACTTTAATAAATCATTAATATCTTTAACCCAATCAACACCTTCATCAACCCTGTTCACGCAAGGAATTGGATATGGCGACATTTGTACCTATCAAATATATAATACAAATTTAATAAACTTTTTAAAAAAAATTAATAAAATTAAATTATGATTTACCTCTAACCATTCTCCTTTATCCAACATGCATATTTCCCTTCCGTCTACTGTAACTTCTGTTGGAGCGCGACTTTCTTCACCAATCTAAAAAAGAAAAATTTTAGCAAAAAATTTCAAAGATAATAATTAAAAATTACATAAATAAAACATTACCCTTAGTTGTATTTTTACACCCGGTGGTAATAAAACAGGTCGAAACGAAAGTGATCTTGGACAAATAGGGGTAACAATGAGACTCTGCACAGATGGATGTATTATCGGTCCTCCTATATTAGTTTATAGTCCAATAAATACATTAATTTTTTAATGTGTATCCCTTTGGATTTGGCATTTATCAATAAAAATATATTTCTTATTATCAACTTTGAGCATAAAAACGCGTCCAACGTGTATCTTGAGTTAAAGGTATAAATGATATATTTTCCATTGATATATGCCAAGTCCAATCAAATTATTTCAAACCTTCTATTTATAAGTAAATAAATAAGAAAACATGCCAGCTGATAATGAATATGCTGTTGAACCTGTAGGAGTGGCAACTATTAACCCATCCGCCTAGTTAAAAATGTATGTAATTAGTTATAAACTTCCTGGGTTTCTATACGTTTCTTGAAACTTGGGTGATTTAGTATCTATAATTTTTTCTCTTAAAATGTGAATATTTTTGTGTTGTTACTGGTGTTGTTGTTGTAATTATTACATGGTAAACTCTTAAAATAATTTTTTATTTCCTAAAATATTACCACAGCATCCGTTAAAAATTGTCCATCCACAAAACATTCGATAGCATTAAGGTGCGGGTAACGCCCTCGATGCAAATTGACTTCATTCATGGCTTGTAAATCACCTGATAAAAAAAAACAAATCATTAATTGATTATAATTCAAATATTACACGCTAAATAGTCAAAATTACCAATCTCGATGCCATTTTTCGTAAATCTTTCCCCTTCTGTGGTCCACATTGAACAAGCAAGTCTCATGCGAAGTAATAATGAGACGTTTCCTTTGATCACATCTTCTAACGCAGACTTGTAATGATGTATATCTATTCAATAACACATTAATCAAGGTATTCTTATATGATAACGAGTGTTGATATTGTTCACGGAGTTAAACAAGGATACGAAAAGGTAGCAAAAATCCCAATGTTCCCATCGAGAATGATATGACTGGAGGAACACACTGATTAAAAAGTGATGAAACGTGAAGAATTGTTCCATCGCCACCCAATGTTATAACAAAATCAACAATACGCGCATATTCATCTTTTCGTTCTAAAAAAATTTTTTCAAACATAAATGAGATAAATCATAAATAAATTTAAAAAAATTCCAATCAAGATCACTTACCTTTTGAAATCACGTACATATATGGTAATTCCTTTTCAAATTCTTTAGCTACCTCAGGTTCGACAAGGATATTCATATTAGGATGATATTCATGTAACCAACTGACAATATCCACGAATGCTTTATCAGTTGATTCGGTTAACGGTTTTTTTACAACCAGGACCGATCGCGGAGGCTCCATCCATTTCAATCGATAATTTACTCTAAAAAAAATAAATTCTTAAGCGTTTTTTTCCTACACGTAACGTGTAAAAATGAAATTCTATTTACCCATATAAAGATCCGATAACTTGTTTAATTTCTGTAGTGACTCCTTCGGTTGCTATTGACGTTTGAGGCGCATCTATACAAAGGAAATTTTAGTAAACTTCGGAATACACGTAAAATGATAAGGAATAAAAATAATTTACCAATTTTTTCAATTTTACTTAATAACAACTCTACTTTGTTAGGTAATTCAGTTGCATTAGAATAATAGCGAAATTTAATAAAATTCCTTTGTGAACATGGTAATACACGTCTATTATAGTTTGTAACATTAGTAAAGAGGTTAAATAAAGATATAGCTCGTCTAAAAGACATGAAGTATTTAATATTAAGGTTAAACTCCAAAGTTAAAATATGATCTAATCAATTAAAATTAGAGTTACATATTGATATATTTGATGATCTGTGTCACATTTGTCCAAATAAAATACTTCGAATTTTTTTTTTTTCACAAAAATTTTAATTTTTGTTACAAAAAAATTATATATAAAGTATATTTCAACATGCAACATAAAAGCTCTTTATTATCGGATAAATCATCATATATTTGGGCAATTATTACTGGTCTTCTAAGCTCAAGCTGTTGTATTATACAACTAGTCCTTAACATATTTTCGATCGGTTGTGCAGGATTCAGTATTTTAACACCATATCGACCAATATTTCTATCTTTCACCACGATACTAATATTATACACAATAACTAAATATGGATTAAAATCAAAAAGAACTTTAATAATATTATTAATTTCATTATCTTTATCATCATCACCAGAATTGATCTCTTTATATAATCAAGGAAGAATTACAAGTAATTCAGAGAAATCTTTAATAAAGGAAATTGAAATATTTGTTGTTCAAATAGAAGGAATAAGTTGTGAAGGGTGTGCTAATAGAATTAAAACTCAAATTGATTCTAAACCTTTTGTGATAGATTCAAAAGTTTATTTTAATAATCAATCAGCTATTGTTAGTGTTATACCTGGTAATTATAAATCAATTGATATTGAAACCTGGGTGAAAATGGTGGATTTCAAATATGAAGCAAAAGTTATTCAACAATATATTGAGAGTAAATATTAACATGAAAAAATAATTCAACAATATAAAATAAAAAAAAAGGAAATTTAATTGATTTTATTATTAAAATATTAATAACCAAATTGGTTTTAGAAAGTTTTCTCTCTTCCAATTGGTCAATAAACAGGAAATATTTGTATTAGCTAATTACTGTAATGAAAAAAAATGTGTATTAATTAATTATATTGAAAAAAAATAGTTTTTTTGAAAAAAATATACAAGTCTATATATTAATGAATGTTTTTATGTACGGGACAAAAAGTAAAATATTAATAAAAAAAAAAATTATCCATTTTACCAATCCCAACCAGCGCACCTTCCAGCACTAGCCTTTCCAACTAACCACACAGTTTCCCAATAAAGTATAAGTTGTGAAACAGATTTTCTACAATTTTTAAAGAAATCTCTGTCTTTAACATATCTATATCGAGATTTATTTTTATTGAATGAGATAAATGTTGTTGAGATTGGGGAAGAAATTACATTCGGAATATTTTCGATAGGTTTCCCTTCAAATAAAGCGTCAAATACTGAAACGTCTATTTCATTGAATTGATAAGTTTGTCGTCTGCTTTGACTTATTGGTGGATAAGTTTGGATTTCTTGTTTGTTATGTAGGGATGAAGGTTTCGGTAGCATCCGACATACTCTTTGTTTGAGTATTATAGACATTGCAACTGATCGAAATTCACGAACGTCCATCGTTGCTTTTTTGAAAAAAAATGAATAATTTTCAAAAAAAAGGAGGATATTAAATATTAACGAGAAAGAGTTAAGAGAAATATAGATGTACAGTCGGATAATTTAGAAAAATGCGATAAGGTACAGGAAACAGAAATGTTTGGGAGTACGTGATAAACTTTCAAAAGAAATCCTCATATAGATTTTTATCAATTTTTAGAAAAATTCGTCATGTGTTGCAAACAGAACCTTTTTGTATTGGGAGAAATAGTATTAATCAGTCACAACATTTAATACAATGTATTACAAATGGTACACATAATCTTACTGAACATTCGGCGATTTACCAGTATATTTTAAACACCCACTAAGAATGTATCATTATTTTATTTGTTTAATTATTTTAATTATGAATAGGTATTTAATAATTTAATATATGAAAATATCAAAAGCAAGTTATAAATTTGTTTCCTTTTCTTTATTCTCTTTTTTAGTAGATGATAGAATCGCACGACATTTGGATTGAAATATCATTTATATTTGATTATCAACAAACATTCTTTTTTAGAATCTTGATATAGAATCCAATGATCACCTGATACTTTACCATATGAAATCCCGAGATTTTCCACCTTAAAATTGGGAGGTTTTTTCTACATAGAAACCTCAGATTCTTTGTGCTGCGCCAATGCGTCACATATTATCGTCATATTGAATTATTTTCAATTTTGGTAGGCTTTTTATTATTAGATGAACTAACTTTCAAAGGTTAACTCACTGGCAAATAAATAAATGTTTTTCTTCGAATTCTGAATTGCAGAAAGAATTATAAAAGTTTTCATTTACTATCTGACTTTTAGTTATTTATCCCCTAAGTTGAATTTAGTAAACAATAGAGTCGATATTTAGTAATATTTATTATTTACCTGCATACCTGGAAACAAATTTGGACGGAATTTACTATTTAAAAACCTCCACTCATTGTGAATTTCTGTTTCAACAATTTAGCTCATTGTAGGGTATATTCAACTAATCATTATAATTGTAATAAATGATTGGTATAAAGTTTTTTTTTTATTGGTCATTTAATCTAATAAAGAAACCATTGAAACCATACCATTATCAATCTATACTATATTTATACTAAGTATCACAATGGCATACCAACTAAATGTAATCATTATAAACTGCCAAGAATGAAGGGATATTCAGATAAACCATATTTGCATGTACTTCTTTGTAATGTAAATCCAATTCATTTTGATGACATGTGTCTGATAATCCTCCCGATAAATTAACGAGTCATTTATGTAGTACATATAAAATTCTACATTAGGAAGAAATGAGAAATACTCATGGGTGTTGGCATGGCATAAACTGATTAATTTAATAAAAATATGTATTTATATCACGCTTTCAACTTCAATTCAATGATGATGATACCAAATTTGGCTTGTGGTTTATTCATTTATACTAGCACGTATATTATTATTTAAAATAGATCTTATAATAATGTATTAACTTCGTTAATTGTTAACACTAATCTTCGTAATTATATTTTAAGTACTGTTTGTCTAAAAGATTATGATAATTATCATTAATTAAAAAGATCTTTACCAATTGCAATTATCATTAAGGGAAAATTCCCCACCGTAAACAAGTAAATCGGAAAAAACATTTTTAAATCCTTTATTGGATAGAATCCTCAAATCTTTTAACTAATATCTTACTTATTAATGGGGATCGGTCATTTTTTAACCGATTGATCTGCATGTTTTTATTATAAATTTATACCTTCTAAAGTTTAGTACATTGTCCTTTAGCAGTTCATCATACTATATATGATTATATGTATACCTTCGGGAAATTAAAAGGCCCAACTTTTGACATGTATAACAAACAATGTGCGCGTAAATTGATTTTGTTCTTAATAGTAATCTTCATTAACGTTTAGTGAAACGTTATGCAATATTTTACAGACATATATAAAATTCTACGAAGTCAAATTTTTTTTTTTTCTTAAAAAAAAAATGGCTCAAGACTCTTCTTCCTCCACTGAAAGCATTGGAGCTCTTGATGATTATGTTCTATTAGGTCGTAGCGGATTAAGAATTTCTCCGTTATGTCTTGGTGCTTTGGTAAGACACATATTTAATAAATGCAAGTCTTTTTGATGAACATTGAACAATGATTAATATATTTAATTTGAATTCAAATATATACATATTAAACAGGGATTTAATATTGAATATGAGGAAGCGAAAAAAGTTTTTGATTTTTATTATGAAAAGGGTGGAAATTTTTTTGGTAATTTTTTATGTGCAAAATCTTAACCTTTTTAGATCATAATTATTTAATTGCGTGTGCATGTCTTTTAGATACTGGTAACATTTATAATGATGGTCAAGTAAGTAAAAAAATTTTTTTAAAAAATAATAAATTCATTAATTAAATGATTAAAATAATTTAGTGCGAACGTTTCCTTGGAGAATATGTTGCTGATAAAAGATCCGAAGTCGTAATTGCCACAAAATTCACAGGTATAAGCCGTCTTATATAATATCGTTCAATTTTGAAATTTTCAAGTAATTAATTTCATTTATAGGTAATATAACCGCTATGCGAAATGACATTAGATACAATCCGAATGCCGGTAAGCCAATTTATTTATATTAACTGATAATAAATATAAAAAAATGAAAACATTTATTATTATTATTATTTTAGGAGGGAATCATCGAAAAAGTCTTGTAGAAAATTTAGATGAAAGTTTGAAACGATTGAATATGAGATATGTTGATATTTTGTATATTCATTTATATGAGTATCGAACTCCAATTGAAGAAATAATGAGGTCATTAGATGACGTTATTCGAAGTGGAAAGGTAACCGAGTAATATTAAAATAGTAACAGCATTGAGTTTTAATAATTCCAGTCAGTACTTTATTACCTATTTTAGTAACTGACTGACATTATCATAAATTCATAATTCCAGCCCTGAAAAAATGCGTACTAATCGTAAATTTTTTTTTGCTCCTGATTTTTACAATATTACAACAATTTTTCTAAAATTGATTTATTGAAAATGAATATAGACTTTGTACATTGCTGCAAGTAATACACCATCTTGGGCACTCGCTCGTAGTAACACTATGGCCGAATTACGTGGATGGAGGTAACAAAATTATCTATTTTGATTGTAAGATAATTTTCACGCTTACTTATCAACAACCATGTTTAGCCCTTTCATCGGACTTCAAACGCATTATAATTTGTTGAATCGTTGGCTGGAAGTTGACTTACAACCTGCGTGTGCCGAAGTTGATGTGTGTATTTTTTTTTTCCTATATTAAAACTATGCTATAAATTGTATTAAAAATTATAAAAATTTTTTTTTAGGTTGGAATTATTCCGTTGGGTTCCATTGCACAAGGGTAATTAATCATTAATATCTTACGATTATTATCTATACGTTATGATGATGTTGTAAGTTTGAAACATAATAATAATAATAAATTTTTTATAAATAGTTTTCTTTCGGGAAAATATACGAGAGAATCAGTGATTGATCCAAATCATAATCGAGCAATTGCAGGTTTTGTGAAAGATGAAAGAAACTGGAAAATTTTAGACGAAGTTATTGCAATATCAAAAGAAATCAATAGAACTCCTGCTCAGGTAATTATTTTTATTTTATTAAACGATTTCTTTACTAAAAAAAAAATTAAAATTTTATTTTTTATTTATTTAAGGTATCTCTGAATTGGGTTAAACAAAAACCTGGTATTACCTCTCCTATCATCGGTTCTGGAACTGTTGCTCAATTTGAAGAAAATCTTAAAGCACTTGAATTTAAGTAAGTATAATTTTATTAAAAAGAATAAAAAAAAAAATTTCTTTTTAATCGAATTTTCTTTTTAGATTGACACCTGAACAAATGGCAAGACTTGATGCGGTTTCCAAGCTACCTGAAATCCCATTTCCTCATTCATTTAATTCTAGGATGGATAATTTTTTTGGAAAAGGAATTGAAATGCCAAAGAAATTTCAACCTATTGTGAATATAAATAATTAATGGTTTTTTTTATTCTTTACATCTGTTCGTTTTAAAACAAAAATGTTTTGCGCTGAAAGATGTTTTATCATTATGAAGTCTCATATTATGATAACAAGGATAACAAGGATATAATAAGAGTTGATTTATTTTTTGCGTATTAAGCCATTATGATATCACAATTACGTAATTTAAAATAAATAAAACCAATACAATTATCCTAAATATAGAATGAACGATATTATTGCTTTAGCTGTTGCTGTTATGTTTCTTCATTGCAATCATAAATTGAAAAAAAATATAATATAGTGAATATGTTAAATAATAATAGAAGATTTTTGCAATAAGATATATATATCACATTAACGTAAACGTATTGTGTACGTATTTGAATTATTTTTGATTAACAGGAAAGATTGATTTCTAGTAGTGATACTAGAAGTTCTAGCAGAAAGATTATATCTTTCAGGTTCATATCACGGAGACTTTTTTATCTGAGAAACGATTCTTCTCCGTTGAACGATCAGATGTTGAGATTTTGTAAACACAGGCTAATTTTTAGGTAAAAAAAAATTGGGATCAGAGAATTGTTTACCTTTGTTAAATTTATTAAAATAGCACACTAATGGCAACAATCCGTTTAAGCACTATAACTATGGAAACAGTAAGAAGAGATATATTGTTGCAGCCCAAACTATACCATGTCCCAAATCAAACTTGGTATATCCTGACCATGTCCCAAACTAACCCAGTCTTAGAAGGTGTTAAACATTTAAAATTTACTAGCTTGGTTTGGGATATGGTTAAATTTCGGACATATGTTTGGGCTACAACAGATCGATCTGCATGTTTTTATCACGTTATCATCATTGTATACCTTCGGGAAATTAGAAGGCCCATGTATAACGAATAATGTGCGCGTAAATTAACGGATTTCGATTGTGTTCTTATTATATTAGTAATATTCCTCATTACTAATCAAAATATGTTTAGTGAAACGTCATGTAAACATATAAGTTCTACGAAGTTAAATTTTGTTTTTTTAAAAGAAAAATGGCTCAAGATTCTTCCTGTTCCACTGAAACCATTGGAGCTCTTGATGATTATGTTTTATTAGGTCGTAGCGGATTAAGAATTTCTCCATTATGTCTTGGTGCTTTGGTAAGACTATTATTTAATAAATGCAAGTCTTTTTTTTTGAAAAATGTTAGTATAATTCAAAAATATATATATACATATTAAACAGGGACTTGACACTGAGTATGAGGAATCGAAAAAAGTTTTTGATTTTTATTATGAAAAGGGTGGAAACTTTTTTGGTAATTTCTTTTTTACTTGCGAATCTTTAAATCATAATTTATCTGATTAATTTAATTGCGTATACATGTCTTTTAGATACCGCTAACATTTACAATAATGGTCAAGTAAGTACTAATTTTTTTTTCAAAATAATAAATTCATTAATTAAATGATTAAAATAATTTAGTGCGAACGTTTCCTTGGAGATTATGTTGCTGATAAAAGATCCGAAGTTGTAATTGCCACAAAATTTACGGGTATAGAACGCCTACTGTATATCATATCGTTCAATTTTGAAATTTTCATGTAATTAAATTTGTTTATAGGTAATATAACCGCTTTGCGAAATGACGGGAGATACAATCCGAATGCCGGTAAGCCAATTTATTTATATTAAACTGATAATAAATAAAAAAATAAAACTTATTTGGTATTATTATTTAGGAGGGAATCATCGAAAAAGTCTTGTAGAAAATTTAGATGAAAGTTTGAAACGATTGAATATGAGTTATGTTGATATTTTGTATGTTCATTTATATGAATATCGAACTCCAATTGAAGAAATCATGAGGTCATTAGATGATGTTGTTCGAAGTGGAAAGGTAGTAACCATATTTATGCAATATTTTTTACTCGCAAACAATTTTTTCCAAAGTTAATTATTAAAAATGAATATATAGTCTTTGTATGTTGCTGCAAGCAATATACCAGCTTGGGCACTCGCTCGTAGTAACACTATGGCCGAATTACGTGGATGGAGGTAACAAAATTATCTATTTTGATTGTAAGATAATTTTCAAGCTTACTTATCAACAACCATGTTTAGCCCTTTCATCGGACTTCAAACGCGTTATAATTTGTTGAATCGTTGGCTGGAAGTTGACTTACAACCTGCTTGTGCCGAAGTTGACGTGTGTATTTTTTTTTCCTATATTAAAGCTAGATTCCCGTTTATGCCATAAATTGTATTATAAAGATTATAAAAAAACAATTTAGATTGGAATTATTCCGTGGGGTTCCATTGCAGAAGGGTAATTAATCATTGTTATCTTACGACTTATCAAACCTATAGTTATGATGGTTGCAACATAATAATAGATTTTTATACCGGAAAATAGGTTTCTTTCGGGAAAATATACGAGGGAATCAGTGGTTGATCCAAACGTAGGATATCGCAGTCGATCCATTGCAGATATTGTGAAAAATGAAAGAAACTGGAAAATTTTAGACGAAGTTATTGCAATATCGAAAGAAATTAATAGATCTCCTGTTCAGGTAATTATTTTTATTTTATTTAACTATTTATTTTTATAAAATAAATTTACATTTTTTTTTTATTATTTTATTTTATTTAAGATATCTTTGAATTGGATTAAACAAAAACCTGGTATTACGTCTCCTGTCATCGGTTCTAGAACTGTTGCTCAACTTGAAGAAAATCTTAAAGCACTTGAATTCAAGTAAGTATAATTTTATTAAAAGAATAAAAAAATTTTCTTTTTAATCGAATTTTCTTTTTAGATTGACACCTGAACAAATGGCAAGACTTGATGAGGTTTCCAAGCTACCTGAAATCCCGTTCCCTTATTCAATTAATTCTAGGTTGGATGATTTTTTTGGAAAAGGAATTGAAATGCCAAAGAAATTTCAACCTATTGTGAATATAAAATAATTAAATGATTCTTTTGTTCTAATTGTTCTAATTCTTTTCAAAGTATGATTATTTAATATTCAAAGCTTGCAACTGATTATTTTTAAAAAACTTAAAAGATATTTGAGTAGTTTTATCTTCTTTTATCATTTTGAAGTCCCATATGATAACAAGGGGATATAATAAGAGTTATATTATTACTTGAATATATTACATTTAATATTTTTTTTAAAAAAATTGGTTTATTTGTATAATTTTTTTTATTAAGCCATTATCAGATGTCACATTAATTGATTATTACGTAATTTAAAGATATTGTTGCTTTAGCTGTTGTTGATATATTTCGTCATACGATTGCATATATGAAAAAAATATAAAGAATACAGCGAATATGTGCAAATAATAATATATATCACATTAATGTAATCCTATTGTATTTAAATTATTTTGATTAAAAAGGAGAATATCTAGGAGAATCGTCATCGTGATCTTGCACAGATGAATATCTAGGGGAATCTTCATTAAGTCCATACGGCGAATTAGATTGGTTGATTTGAATAGAATATTGAAGATCTTCATTTTGGGAATATTTTGGTGAACTTTCACTTGGAGCATATCCGGGAGAACCGTCTCTAAGAGTAAAAGATTGGTTTCTAGTAATGGTACTAAAAGTTCTGGTAGAAAAATTCTCATTAGGGACGTGAAATCTTTCAGGTTCATATCTTGGAGAACTTTCATCTGAACAAAATGATTCTTCGTTGAACGATGTTGAAGGGGTTTCATCATAAACATTTCTAAAAACAGAAGGCCCGGAGTATTCAGTGTAATCATTTCTGATTCCTGTTGAAGATTGTTGTGCTATTTTAATAATAAATAAAGTTAATAAATATAGTAAGGATTATTAAGTTACGATGTAAGAATTGATTTAACTTACAAGCAAATGATAAAATTTTATGAATAAAATCAACGTGAGATATAAGCATACGACGACAACAGTATCTTGTTATTCCAAGTGCCTCCAATGCAGCGCTTTTTTACGATAATGAAAAAAATTTTCATAATTTTTTAAATTAATTTCAAATAATTATTGTGGAATCTAAAAGATAAATTTAGCAGAATTACCTTTCAGAGTATTCGTTTTCTAACATAGTTTGATAATGATTCCATTTATTAGCTAATACTTTTCCACAAGTAAAACAACGAATTGGAATAATCATTTTATTATAAAAAAAAATTGATTGATTCGTGAGATTTAGAAGGAGAGAAAAAGAAAGAAGGGTTATGGTTAATTGATGAAATCGCATGATCTTTATGCGAAGTTCAATTTGTTATAGTTTGAAAGCTTACAGATAATTTACGTAATTATTTTAACTGATGTATCTCAGAATTATAATCTCAGAAATATCTTCTATATTTTTCTTTGTTTTGCATAATTTTTATAAAATTTCTTTCCTAATTTACGAGCACCACTAACTATATTAAAAACGAATTTGTAATCATCTTCTTTTCACCCCTCACGTGAATTTTCACGATGAGATCTTTTTCGTTTTTGAATTTTTTTCGCACTTTCAATTTTTAACACCTTTAAAATATTCTAAAATATTTATTCATATTTTTTTTTTAAAAAAAACAAGAGCTATATAGCAAGTATTTATTTATTTAGTAATGTTTGTTTTTTTTCACATATGGTATAATTTGAATACTTTAGTCAAACTAAATTAACTTTAACAACTAAGCAAAGTCTTTCAGCAGGTATAATAATAGTCAAAAATTATTTGCCTTTTTAATAATAGTATTAATTATATATATTTTTGATTCTTTTTTTAGAAATTTCATGGTAAAATTTTATAGAGATAATTTATATGTAGTATTGTATATGCGATACTTTTAAACTGTTATTACTGTAGTTAGTTACGTATTGTATTTTAATTATCACGTGTTCTGAATAGATGTAACTTTTTTGAATACATCAGTTACATCTCCTTTATAATCTTTTTCACGTTTTAAATATCCTTTATAAGCTCTTTTTTAATGTTTTACATCTCAAAACAGTTCAAGCTATACTCAAGTNAAAAATGCATTGATTTAATAATTCAAAATTCAGTTAGGTACTGCTAAAANTATTATCTAATAATTTCTCCTTTTGTATTTTGTTTTGNTAATACAATATATAATTATATAGAATTTATAGACAATGAAGAAAGAGAAAATACTAAAACCTTTTCTACTGGACTTATTCTTGGGTATAATCAGAAGGAATAGATTCTACACAATAACCTTTGCTAACATTACCTATAAAACTATCTGTTAGAATTCAATTTCATTTTTTTGGGATCTTGCTAAATATTATTTGAAGGAGTATGGAAGGCAGAAGGATTTTGTGTGAACTCGTATAGAGTTAAATATCACAAGGATCTGTTTACAAATTCAACTGAACATATTAAAAAAGAATATTCAGTTAACTCGTGAAATTTACATCTTTTTTTACTTTTTATTTCATTTTATTTTAAAAAGTTACAAGAAAAAATTTTTTTTTTAAATATTATAATAAATTATAAAATAAATGACCATTTAATAATTTTCTATTTAATTGGTTAGTATTTAAAGAACTGACCGTACCAATTTGAAACATATTGTAATGTTTGAATGATATTAATTATTTTCAAACAAATGATTTATTTGGTCATCAATTACTAGGTAGAAAGTCTTTTTTTTTTAAAAAAAATTATTTTATTAAATAAAATTTTGAAATAATAATCAATATTAATCATGGAATGGTGCCTCATTAAAGAAACATTCGGATATTTTAACCAAATTAAACATCAATTGGAAAGACAATTATTGCCCATTAACTTTTATTAAAGATTTAAATAAAAGAACTTGAATTATCATTGAGACGCTAATGAAAACTACTCATATTTNAATTATTTAAGGGGTTTACAAAATTTTATTTTCCCGCGATTACAAATTTTAAAATTCGTTAATTTTCCAGAGGTTGGAATTATGATTAAATTTATAGAGAATAATGGAAAGAA
>QKYT01000873.1:21168-38155 GCA_003550305.1 Glomus cerebriforme | reverse complement strand
CAAAAGTACATTGTAATTTTTTGTTAGTGAATCCTTCATTTTTATCATTTGGTATTATTTTGTCTTTTTCTTCTTGCTCATTATCAAAATTTTGTTCGATATTGTCTTTACCTCAATATAATTATCATATTTACCTTTACATGTATGTGCTTCCATTTCAATATAATTATCATTTTCATGAGCTAAGACTGATATATTTTTAATTATTAAAGAATCAAATAAATAATTAATATTGACTTTATTTCTTTAATTTCTATTATCATGAAAAATAATTACTCATAGTTTATTTTACAATAAATAATTATTTAATTAATAAGTCGAATAATATTCGCTTAAAATATGCAGTATCTCCAACTTTATCTTACAAATTAATAACCATTTTCTTAAATATTTTAATTAAATATAATCACAGCAGAAAGAGAAGAAAATTATAGTATACTTTCTTTATTACAGAAGTGAAATACCGATAGATTAATTAGCGGTTGTCATCCTTACTAGTCCATTTATTCATACTACAGAAGCAAATAGAATTTTTTTAAATTAAAAATTTTTTTTTATCTTTATACTTGCAATTTTTGGCTAATAAAAAAAATTTAATCTAACTTTAGACTATTTCACATGGAATATAGTACAAGCAATCCGTTGTTCTTTTTTTTATGCTAATTATTAGATACCAGTATACTAATTCAAAAATGATCGTTTAATTTAATAGGTCATTCGAACTCACATTCATCAGTTTCAGTTTCCAAATTGGAAGGCAATCGTTCAGCCGATTTAATATCAAATTATAAATCTAAAAAAAAAGACGCATGGTATGCATTAAACCCTATTTTATCGTCACATTATTGTTTTTTTTCTATACTGTAATATATTGACATAAATATAAATGAAGTATTAAAAATTATTAAAATATCAAGAATAGTTCTATACCAGCTATTTTAAAGAACCGGTTCAGATAAATTCTTCTGCTTCTAAGGAGGGCTACACTCCACTTTGGTACAATCTTAGCAGATCTGGCCTATATAGTTAACCGAATGAAAAAAAAAAGAATAAATTAAATTTTACGTTTACATCAAATTTATAATTTGATACATTTAATAATTAGAAAAAGTATTTAATGATATACAGTATCTGATATTTATTTATTTTTATTAAAAGTACAGTGAAACTCGAAATATTGGACCTTTTGATTTTAGAACAAAATATAACAAGTTTCTGAAAATTTTACTATTATTCAATCAAATTCAATATTTGTAAAATAACAGCATTATAAAAATTTTTTTTTATAGTCTTCCAATATCGATTTAATGTTTCAAAAACCTTTTCATCTTTCTCCTCTTCTTTATCATCATCATTTTCTAAGTTAAAATCATTTGAATATTCATATTCCCTTCCCAAGTCAGGATCAAACGTTACTAAAATGAAAAATAATAAAAAAATAATAATAAAATTAGATGATAATTATTGCAGATGTAAATAAAATATATAAATACTTACAATAAAATTTTAGTTTTTTACCAAAATTTATATGACATAATATTGTATTTACAAATAATAAAATTAATGATGTCCATGTTATAAAACCTGAACACAAAAAAATTAATAATTTAAAAATAAATCATAACTTTTTTAATCTGTATTATAATTTATAATAACTTACCCATAAGGTCTAGGTCAAGATAATATAGAACAAATAATACTTGTCCGAAAATAGCACAATAAATAAAAAACATATAAAATCTTAATTCTTTTCTGATCTAAAATTAAATTATTGAATATAACAAATTTAATTAAAATTTAAATTGTAAAATATCAAAATCTTTAATATAAAAATAAATATGCTTACAATTGTTGAACTGAAGGTTAAAATAAAAGGTGGCAAAAATGCTACAAATATATGAATTCCTGTTAAACCCAAATCATTAATTGTTGGAGATAGGAAAAAGTTGTTATGAAGAAGAGTAATACTATTATTTATGACACTAAAACATAACGTTATATATAATAAAACAATATACATATTGTAGATATTGTAAGAATCTAGTACAATGTAATGAATTAGTATTTTTCAGTTATAAAATTAGATTATTTTATAATTATTAATACTCACCTTGTAGGTTTTTAGGGATTGAAATTTTAATATAAGAGTTAACGTTCCAATATCTATATTGAATATATATTTTAGAAATTTTAATTTCAAAATAATAAATATAATTTCAACAACTTACTTATTTTTCCATATAATAATTAATAAAATAACAAATAAACTATCAAATAAAATTATTACTAAAGTAGCAGTAAATCTTATTGTCTCGTCATATGGGTAACTTTCAATTAAAATTAAAATAGGTGCTATATGTGCTATACAAAAAGCTAATAAATGGAGTAAATTTTTTCCTACAATCTTAAATCAGAATGAATTAATTTTTTTTTTTCAAATAAAATAATAAAATTCAATTAAAAAAGGTTACTTACAGTAAAAATCCCAAATACAAAAATAACAGAGGTTAATATAACCAAAATATCTGTGTGTAATTTAAATATGCCTATAATGCCAAACATAATTTCAATGAGAAATGTTCCTAAAAACATGAGATTAAAATATGAACGGGCATTCATTTTTCGAATTGTCAGCAAAACAAATGTAAAAGTTATTGTGTAATTAGAAAAGAGCAAATTGTTATTTGTGCTGATCGATACACTTTCATTGGGTCCACCTAACAAATAAGGTAATATGTATAGGATATCACTTCGTGTCACAATGGTAGTATTTATAAATCGTTTCTTTTTATAAACTTTCATTTAGAAGTTTGTTTTATAACACAACGAAACTTCAATTATTGATTTTAAATAATGCAGATTTTAATAGATTCAATCTGTAATTATCGATCAACTGAACCAATTTGGTTTAGATTTTTCAGATGTTTTTTTGCCATTATTCTTTTATGTTTGCTTATAATTTATTCAGTTTATCAATTTAATAAAATTAACTCAGATTATATTGCCATTACTAGATCTATAGATCTTAAAGGTAAAAAAAAAAAATTTTGTACAAATTTTTTGAATTCATTAATTTATGGTTTATTTTTATTTTTTAATTTTTATTTTTTTTACTAAATAGGATTTGAGTTTAACATGACGTTGTGTTCTCAAATATTTTGTCAAAATATTTTTATAAATTATTCAAATTATACAGAATCTCAACATCCAGTTTGGGTGCGTATCAATATCACTGATAATATAGATAAAAGTCCAGGAATAAATATGCAAAATTATTCTAATATCTCTGATGAGTATTATCCTTATGATATCAACAATATTAATAATGAATCTCTGATATTAAGATTTGAATCATTTCAATTTCTTGATTACCCAAGATCACAACATACTGATTTTCAAGTGGAAGGAATATTCAGCGATAATTATTATTTTATTTTAGAGCAAACCTATTTTTTACTTTATCCAGGACAAGTTTATTTTATTACCCTTGACCCAACTATCTTTGCTGACGATTTTGTTGTTTATAGTGGTGATTTAAATTTTTTGACGAGAATATATAAATTGGAATTAAATCCGCAATTAAAGCAAATGCCCATAAATTTAAGCTTCGATGAAATTCATTTTGGATTTCGTCCACATTCATACTTCTTTAAATTTGAAGAAAATCATGGATACAATTGTAATTACGTTTAATATATATTCAAACTAAAATATTATAATAATGTTCATATAGTTTCCTCAATTTAGTTACAGATTTAATGTCTGATCTTGGAGGTTTTTATAACGCTATATTAGGTAAGTAAATAATATTTTTAATTAATCTGATGTAATCGATTGTGATATTAAAAATCGTCGTCTTTTAATGTAATTATTCATAGGAATCTTTATTTCATTTTTTGGAACGCAAAGACTTGAACCATGGTGAATAAACATTATATAAGCATTACATGTTTATAAATATTTAAATAAACAGCTAATTTTTCATTATTGATTTTTCCAACATTATCAAAGGGGTTTAGCACAAAAGTATATTTTTTCTTGTATACCTTGTAGAAAAAGTTTTATGAGTAATCTTGCAAAAAAGTTTGTTTCATCTGCTGGCATTCCTCTAGCAGAAAAGGTTAATGAAAGACCTGTGGAATCTTCTTTAGAAGAAAGGGTTCAAATTTTAGAAACTTTACTAAAAGATTATTATTTAGATGACTATTATCTAAAAAAAATCAAAAAAATTAAAATTAAACATAAAAGGTTACTTGAAAAATTTAATAATATGGAACAACAAAATAATGAAAATGACGAACTTGAAAATCCATCAATTTTAGTCACTCCTAGCGATTAGTAATAGGTAGATTTTCAATAGATTTTTTTTTAGTTATTTTTATATTTCTTCTTTATACATACCAATAAATTATTTCATTCAAAATATTGGTTATTTAAAAGATATTTTACAATTATTATTCATTTCTTCCATTTTTAATTTTATCATGACGTTAAAAGAATTTACCAGCTCAATCTCTACTACTGTAGCAATTAGCAACATAACGCAATTTCCGGACATTCCTTTTTTATAAGGATTCTGTATGAACTTTATATAACTTTCTCTGTAATCAGTTCATCTCTTTAGTTACCATTAAGAAAAATTTGAAAATGGCAAAGATCTATATAATTCAATTCTTGTATAGACTGTTGAGTACCAGCCACAAATTTAATGATTAATATTTGAATGTATCAATGATAATAAAGTAAATTCAATGACGAATATTGTTTGAATGCAATAAATTTGTTTTTATAAAATTTATTATTTTTTTTTTTAATTACACATGATCAAAATATATGACATGATGGATCCTAAAGAAAAGAGAAAGAAAATGTTAGAAATGTTTCTAGGGTCATGTTATTGGACTTATGAAATCATTTTCACAAATTTACTATTGTTACTTCATATCAAAGAAAAAAACGAAATAAGGTAGTATAAAGTATAAATAAAACCGAAAAATGAGTCAGTCCAAAAACCATTTCTCCACCCGAAAATTTACCTTAAGAAGCTGAAATTTGAATATAAAAGAATTAAAAATAAAAAGGAATAATAAAATCTGACATCTTCGTTAGTAGTTTTTTTAAAAAAAAATCAACATAAAATAAAATAAATTAGAGATAGTGATAGTTAAGATAAAAGTAGTAACTATAACGTTGATCATAAAGATAAAAAAATTTGTATTTGAAGCCACAAAGTGTAATCTGAAACGATCTTTAACAAATCTTGAAAGTGAACTTGCTTTATTATCAGATTTGCATTTACGCATTTATTAACCATCTGATGACCGTTTAATGTAAAACTTTCTAAGCCAAAAAATTGCTGCAGTCCGCAGGTACGGTTTATTCGTTTTAACATACAATCTAGTGAATCTATCAATGAAGCAAACAATCAAGTTTATTTAAGGATAAATTCATTCTATATTTTCTAAATATCAAAAGTCATAATTTTTAATTACTTAATTTTTGAAAAAAAGTAGCTATTTAGTCATTATGTATTGATTTAAACTTATATTTGAAAAAGCGAGTAGATAATTCATGGCTTTCATGCAACTCTTTATTGCATAATGTTTTGAAAAAAAAATAAAGGTGAAAATGAAAAACACAAAATTGTATCATACGTACACAAATGACTCTTCTAACTGATGCGGAATTCATTTGACTGTTAGAGGGTTTTATGAACTGTGAATCAGAATCGAATACTCATGTTAAATCCCTTTATCCGGGGATCATTAAGGTTTTGCAGATCACTTATTTATCAGCATTATTTTCGTAACGAATTTACTTATTTTCCATGCGCTAGAAAAATTAAAGGATGGGTTTACGATAAATTATGAATCAATTTTCATATTTTTGATATAAATTAAGATATCATATGGTTTTCCAACGGGATGAGTGATCCCGGATTAAAGCAATTGATAAATGATAAAAAATCATGTGAAATCAGGTTAAAAGCAATTCCGTTAATTATTTTGCTTTCATCATCAAACTTTAAAATGTTATAAATAAATGATTTAGGTTTTAAAACAAACAACACATATCACAGTAAAAAAAACAATGTAAAAATTTCCTTTTCTGATGTTTGTATTATCTGTTATATATAATGCATTAACCGCAAAAAAGAAAACTACAGACGCGAACTAGAAAATCTGGAAATTTTTAACTGGATTATCATTGACTCACTGTGATTTAATGAATACGAAGTATCAGAGTTCAAATTTGTGAAAACAAATATATTGTTCTCTTCAATCTTCTAATCAAAAATCCAATTTTTCTAGCTTTTCTTAACAAATCTGGAAGAATAAAATTCTTACGATAGATTCTTAGAAACAGAGCTCCCGCCAATTCATGAATTTAGTACATATCTTCATAGTAAAATTACCCAAGAAGGTTATAAGCATGCTCAGAATGTATGGAAGGAATTCGGATGCAAAAATCTAGGTGAGTACTATAACCTTTATCTAAAAACTGATGTACTCAACCTTGCAGATGTTTGGACGTAGTTACGAAAAGAGTCTATGGAATATGATAGACTCGATCCTAGCCACTATGTACCTCTCCCAGCATATTCCTAGGACGCTATGCTTAAAATGACTGGGGGTAAGTATCGAGCTATTTACAGATATGGCCATGCATGATTTTGTCGAAAAGGCCAAGCGTGGGGGTATATCTATGGCATGTTAATGATATTTCAAGGCCAATAATCCAAAGATGGGAGAAGCATACAACTCATCTAAACCTACATCATAGATCTCATAAGTAGACACAACAAATCTTTATGACTGGGCCATGAGTCAATATTTACCCATTGGAAATTATAAAATCATCCAAAAAGTATAATTATAGTCGAAAGAAGTGAGTATTTCTCAATTCAGCATGAGGAACTTTTAATATTTTACGACTCTAATATTTCTAAATATATTAACGTTAATCTACAGGTAACACAAAGAAAACTGTGTTTTAATGAGGAAGTCCGCGATGCAATCGACGACCTGTGTGATATCTTAACAGAATGGAATGCTCGGCTTTTATCAGAATATAACAAAGACCAACCTGGCGATGAGTGTTTTGATAACATTAAAGAATTATTGAATAGTAATGATCAAGTTGTTCGGGATAGGATTGAGAAAAAGGCCAAAGACTTAGGTGGAATAACAAATGAAGAAATAACCGATATGGAGTTTTTTAAACCAGTTAGAAATCGCGGAGTTCATAAAGGAAAAAAATTGCCAAGGAACATTGCTCTCGAGAGCTTGAACATAGTCGATGCTTGTATGTCAACAAAGTGTAAAGAGGGACTCAAAAAATGTATTGAGTTTATTAATCATATTTAATTATTTTATATTACATTATATTATTTTTTGTAAACGAGCTAATTTCTTAATAAAAGTAGAATTAATATTTGTATGTTTGTTCTTTTTTTATATTAATTGGTATAAGTGAAAAATTTTCTTACTAGGAACATATAAAAAATAGGTCAAAGATCAAGATCTTCAAGTCCATAAAATGCTTTTAGTTCTTCAATAAATTTCCGATCACAATGCTTAGCAAGTGCTTTACATATAGCATAATCTTCATCTTCATCTTCAGAATAATCTTCACCCTCAAAAGTATCGCCTTGATTATTTTTTTTTTTTTTTACAAATAAAGAGATAAGATAAAATACGCTTTAGATAATTCATGATATAATTAGAGTACTTGTTTCAATAAGAAATAACATTTTTTTATGAGGCAGAAAGCAAGAAAGAGTACCTTTTTCCTGTTTTGTCATATCATCTGTGGCCGTAAAGTCTACAACGCTGTTACTATGGATAAAAATCAGATGCCGTTCTAGTTTATCAAAGGATCTAAACCGAGAACTATTGCAAATTGGGCACTAAACATGAAAGAAATAAAGTCAATGCGACCATTTTTAAGCAAAATCAATTCTTTAAGCTTGTTTCCTTGTAAGTGGAAGGTGGCTTTACATCAATAACTACTGGAAAATTGTTTTTTAGTTTCTTTGGTTAGACAACTAAAACTAGCAAAACAACTTATTCTGCATTTTCAACAGAGTATTTCTTTTTTTTTGGTCTTCGGATTGATTAACCACCTGATAAAATGCTTCAATTAGTTCATGTGAAAACAGTTTTAATGTTCCTACCTTAAATGGCATCTGTTGAGTGTGTCTACGCAAATGTTCTGCAAGAAATCAATAATAGATTATTAAAATATACTACAGCGTCAGAAAGTACTAAGTACTTGGGCATATTATTTATACCTTTTAATTGAGAAATTTCATTCTTTTCCTTTTTACAATTTTCCCACGGACATAGATAAAATTGGCGTCCTCGACAAACCGCTCTGTATAAGAACAGATCAGAAAGTAAAAACATGACTCTTCTCAAGTAATAGTTAAGAAACCTACCTTAAATTGGCCAAATCCTTGTGATCATTGTAGACGTGAAGCTCGAGTTCCTTCTGAGTGTAAAAGCACAGTGGTTTAGAATGAGCGTCGGACCATTTGCAGATAAATGGTGCTATGGAAGAAGACATGGTAATATGGTGGTTTTTGATCTCGAAGAAAATATTATAAATTATGTAACCCTACGACGATCTTATCAAATGAGGCGTGTTGTTGCCGATCATGTACGGACTATTGTATTACAATACAGTTTAGTTAATTGATGAGCACAGCATTTTTAAATTATATAACCCAATAGGGAACGTCAAGTCCGAAGGAAATTTATGATGCCCTACTCCCTCAGTAAGCTAAGCTTACCTCGGGATGAAAAGCTTACTAATATTTCATAACATAATCCCAAAAAAATAGTTAGACTACCTTCCGCAGTGCCGAAGGTACAAGGGAGTTGGAAGTAAGAACTTTTTCTATCTCCTGTATTTGCGCTTTCATTTTATTAATCTCATGGCGCAGTTACTTATTATCCTTAATTCGTTCCTCATGTTCTCTAGTTAGATCTTGAATGAATCAGTCAAAGGTTTCTTTATTATATTTAAGCATTTGCTTTTGCAGGACAATAAGTTCATATTTAACCCGATCATTTATTTCTGCTTTATGATCACATGTAGTATTATCCGTTTGAGTTCCATTATCTGAAACGTAAGAAATAGGTAATGTTAAGGGTACCAGGCATTTGGGCCAACTTTGGGGGCGTAATTTTTTCCGATCCATAGTTTTGCGTCTCCTCTCTAAAGAATTTTTATTGACATTTAATTTATGGCGTAAATATTCTTCTATCCTATTACATTTTTCAGAAATCTGTTCATAGGGAATAGGATTGCGGAAGTGATTTAGGAGCTGATCATATGCCCTATTTACTAGGCTTATTTGGAGTTTATCTGTAATGTAATTATAATCTGGATGGAACATAGTTCTCAGTTATTCTGCACGCCCAGCTTCTTACAAGTTCAAAGCCAGAAAAAAAAATATACTTATTATGCTAGAATTGAGAATTATATAGAAATTAGATATTAGATAAAATGCTTGTTGCGTCAGTTAACAATATATTAGCCTTTTTAATTTGCTCTAAGAAATTGATACCTTCTGTTTGGGTTGCTTTATCCAAAGCATCAGTTTGTACTGCTTTATCTGAGAAACTACTATTCTCTGTCTGCATTCCAGTATTCATATTATAAACAAAAGCCCTTCAACTTTTTACCTGTTCATAAACAATTAATTTATGGCGCAAATATTGCTCAATCTGATCACTTTTTTCTGTAATTTCTTCTGGTAAAACAGGATTGCACTTTATATTAAGTAATTGATCAAAAGCTCTTTTGACTAGATTTGGTGGCATTTTATCTATAATAGGCTTATAATCAGGATGAAAAGTAGGTATTTCTGCATATAAGTCAAGGATCTCTTCGATATCTGCTATTTAGTAACAAATTTACTTTATCTGTGTAATGTTCAAGTACTTGCGCGAAGTAAAAAAATATGCAAAATCTGAAATGCCAATTAGTTTTTTGCAGGGAAGTAAATCTAGTTAGTATCAAATGCAATAATATAAATGTATACAGATTATGGTTTGTAAAATTTATTTTTAAGCTGGAGACGGATCATGTGCAGTAACCAGTGTCGACCAAAATTTATTACAGCATACACACGTTTACACATAATCTATACCAATACAAACGTAAAAAAAAGATGAACTTGCCTAAACTATGTGAACAAATACTTATGTTAAAAATACTAGGCCTGATATGGGCGAACTTAATTAATATATAAAACAGATATGCATGTCACAGACGCAATAGTCTGTGATGCAATAAACTGTTGAGAAAAATTTCTGATGTTTCCCACTGCATAAAGGCATAGCAAAAACTAAAAAAATATTTATTTGATTGCATTTTAGTAAGCAATCAAGTATTTAACATTTTTTGACATGCAGTGAAAATAAAATGAAATAACTACCAACATTTTATAACAGGATTATAGATACATAAAGTTAGTAAAAAAGGTGTTAAGGAATTTTGAATATGATGTATGATCAGTAAAATATGATATAACCCTAAACTACATCCCATTGATGTGATGTAAAACTAAATTCTTACCATTTGGTAAAATAAGCGCATAAACTCTGTGCTGAAAAACTTTGAAGAATTACGTTTCGTAATATCAAGTAATTTTATGATGCGTAAAATTACTTAATTTTATGTAAACGTATATTTTTGAAATACAAAATTTATTTATCGCACCCGCTATAAAATGTTAAATATCGCCTTATATAAAATCACGTGATATCACATAACTTCGAAAATATGAATTTAATTCAAATGCAAACCGCAATAAAATATAAAATAATTTTCTTTTATTAATATATATTAATACAATGTCAATATCATTAAGACATTAACTATAAACAATTAACAATTTACATTAGGAATTTTCCTTGTTAGGACATTTAGGTGCATAATGTCCCGTTTTATGACATAAACCACATCTACGTCCACTAACTTCATTTTCCTTTTCTCCACTATTAAGATTAACTTGTTGACTATTGCTGGTGCTTTCTACTTTGTTATGTACTTCATTAAATGCTTTCAATCGTTTAGTAGGAGGTCTGCCTTTACCCCGATGCACAGTTGGATTTTTAACATCATTGATATTATAAACGCATCCATCATGTAACTTTACAGTATTATTCGAAGGCTGAGATTCTTCAGTAGCAGTTTGACATCTAGATTCACGTTCTTCTATCTTTTTAGCAATATAAGACAATATCATGTCATCCAAATTTTTCTCATCATTATCATCTAGTGAATAATTTAATGATTGTTTAAAATGACCCATAATTCTACCATAATTCAATTTTTTTTGTACTTGACGATGAACTTGAACTTCTTGAACATTGTTATAATGCCTAGGATTAAGTATTTGTTCATGATTATTAGTTAAAAAATTTTGAGAAGATGCATTAATAAATGGTTCGCTATATATGAAATCAATGGTTTTCCATGCATCATCGCATAACCATCTTGACAGAATTAACATTATGTGAAATAAAGCATGCTGATTTTCAACCATTAATTTAAAGTAGTGATGGCAAATAATTCCAGAAGAAACTAATAACAAACATGTACATAAATGGGTACCATCATTGAGAATGATGATATGTTGGTAAGAATTTGGTGCAGTATAGGGAATTATTCGCCACACTTCCTTAATAGATTCTCTTGAAACAGAGTTTAGTAATGCATTCAAATATGATTGGTGAAAATCATAATAATCTTCAGAAATATTGATTTCTTCAATGTTCTGATCGTTAAATGCACCTTCATTATATACCGTTTGATTCCAGAACTACACTTTTTTCCAATTTGTTTTGTCTTTCAATTCTTTTAAAAAACAACACTGCATATTTGTGTAAACAAAAAAAAACAAATTCCAAGTTTAGAATTTATTGACGAATATGACAATTTAATTTACTGTATTAGTTTAAAGAATTCTTAAACCTAAAATTAATAATAAAAATGAATGTTCTTTTTTCTTGGACTTTATTATCGATAAATTTAATTTTCTAAAAAGAATCGAATTTTTTGCGACCTTTTCATAAAAAATGCTGTCGGGTGAATTGAACAAGAAAAATTTTTCACCATCTTTTTTCTTGATTTTACAAAGAAAAAAAAAAATTGTGAAAAAAAATTCTGTGGCGCGTTCGTTTAAAAATATGAATAATTTAATAAAAATACTCGCATGAATTTGATCTAGTTATTAATTATTTTAATTTGAAGTATAATTAATAATTGTCGTTGATCAAATATTAAAATTAAATTAATGTTTAATTAATATCTTCGATTGCAAGATGATAAAGGATCATACGACAAAAGATATATTTTTATTATTATTATTATTTTTTTTAGTGTAATAAGATACAGCATCAATGAAAAAGGCCTTCTTTCATTTTTAATTAGATTTTGATCAATAAGAGTTTATTATTGTGGGATGAAGCTTAAAAAAAAAATTCGGGTGAAATAAAATTCCATCTCCATCTACGATTTGTTATCTCTACTGTATTATTGCACGTGAAGATAGGCATTCGCAGGGTAGTTACGTCACGAATTATCACATGATTACTGAGGAACATTAATACTTCTTAATTCCAGCCTTAATTCTGGCTAATCGAAACTATGCAGCTCACATGATATAATATATATTTGGTTATCATGAAAATCAACCATCATTGTAAAGGGACAATAATATTGAGATTCTATTAACTGTTATTACATTACAAGTTTTTATTTTATTTTGCAATACTTTTTATTAGCGATAAAATGAAAATTTTCCTTTTATGACGATATTAAAATTTTTTACTCTAATAATTAAAGAATATGTTGTATATTTTGTATTTATTGAATAAATTTATCTTATCGATTGCAATTTTATTTAATTAAATAATTAAAGAAATCTGTTTATCAGTTACAGTATACGTATTAGTTATATCCTGGGTGGTTGTGCATCTGTTAGGCTGATCATTTATGCAATTCTAGTAAAATTACGCTTATCCCTAACCACCCAGGCTAAAAACTAATACTTAAAAAATTTTTCAATTAGGTCAGAGAAAGATTAATCGTCTCCTGTATTTGGATAATTTAAAATATATATTCATTCGATTACGATTTCATAGTATAAAAAATCATCTTCCTCTTACTTTATTGAAAACGTTTTATTGAGAAGATAATAAGTGATCAGTGTTCTCTTTTTTGATTCAAAACTCTTCTATAACATAATATTATACCTCCTTGGTTAGATATTTACATACAGTATTTACAAGGAAATTCCTACATCGAAAGAAAAATTCTTCTCTAACAATATGTTATTTAAAAATAAAACTAGTAATAATTACTCAGTCAGACTTTATAGAAGTCATTATTGTTACAATAAATTAAACTTTAACAATCAATAAAAAAAATGAATACACTTAATAAAGTTTATGAAAATCTCGTGTGATAAAGGAGTCAATCTGATTTTCATGTCTTCAAGAATCCCTTTTTTAGGTAACAAAGAACTTTGCCACTTGTTAATGTTCCACATTCTGGAAATGGTATCCAAATCATTAATGTTTGTTACATTAATTCATATTAATAACCAACACGTGACATCAATATTAACACGTGGTATCAAAATTAAAATAAAATTCATGCGATCGACGATTAGAAAAAAAAATTCTTTCCATTTTATTTAATTTTTTACCGTGTCCTAACTATAATAAAGTTTTACCAAACAATTTATCGATTCGAACTATGACTTTATATGGAACATGTGAAGAATGTTATCAAAAAAATACTAAATATTTTTGGTGTAGTACATGTAACGCAAAACATTTTCAACAAAATTTTAAAAATTGGAATAGTGGTAATGATGATGTTAATAAATTCATTCAAGATTCTCAACTATCTGCAAAAGAATCTTATAATGCATTAGAATGGATACCTTATGATAGATTTTATGATATTAAATATATTGCAAAAGGTGGATTTGGTAAAGTCTATAGAGCAAATTGGATTGATGGTTATATACGGAATTGGGATAATAAAAATCAAGATTGGTATCGAATGGATCCTGATATGTTTGTAGCTTTGAAAAGTTTAAATAATTCAAAAAATGTTACATTAGGATTTATCAATGAGGTACAAATGAATTTATCATTTAAAAAAATTTTTATTTTTTTTTTATTTATATTAATGGATTTTTTTATAATTATATTTAGATCACATTACATTATAAAATCATTGAGTTTACAGGTTCCACTGTTGTTAATCTTTATGGAATAACTCAAGATCCAGAAACAAAAAATTATATGATGGTTTTGGAATATGCAGAGCATGGAAGTTTACGAAATTATTTAAATAATAATGATGAATCAAATTGGAAAACTAAAATTTATGATTTATGTTATATTGCACATGGACTTTATAAAATTCATGAAAATGAATTAATCCATCGAGATTTACATATTGGTAATGTATTAAAACTTGAATATAATGCTTGTATCACTGATATGGGATTATGTAAACCTGCAAATTATAATACTTTAACAATAGAAAATACTGAAGATAGTATATATGGTGTTTTACCTTATATTGCTCCTGAAATTTTAAGAGGTCAAAAATTTACTAAAGCTGCTGATATTTATAGTTTTGGTATAATTATGTATGAAGTATTTTCTGGATTACCTCCATATTATGATGTAAGCCATGATAAAAATTTAGCATTAAAGATTTGTCAAGGTTTTAGACCAAGGTTTAAAATTAAAGTACCTCAATTAATCGTGCATTTAATTAAAAGATGCTTAGATGCTAATCCTTTAAATCGACCAACTGCAAAAGAAATTGAAGTTATTTTAAGTCGATGGAATCATGGAACAGGAGAACTAGAATTATCAAAACAAATTAAAGAAGCAGAAGAAATTAATAATAATTCTTTAACTATTAGTTTACCTTCAACTAATTTAGCATTATCATATGAAAAACATTCTGATGCTGTTTATACAAGTAGATTACTTAATTTTAATAATCTTCCTGAACCGAAAAATTCTGATGATTATTATGAACAAAATGATAATATAATAAGCATGGAATTTTCAGGTAATTAATAATAATTTTATTAAACAAAAAAAAAATTATATTTTTAGATTAATTTAACAAATTTTTATTTCATAAAATAGAATCTTTACAAATTGATATTTCCTATTTGAAAATTAATGATGCAGAAGGTATATAATATATAATGATAAATTCATTGTTTTTATTTTATATACATTAAATTACATTTGATTTTTTATTTATATTACCGATAAAGCGAAAAAGTGTCAAGATTACTAAATTCACCATGTGTTCACAATTAAACTTGCGGTTACAATGTTACATAATATCATAACAAAAGTTACATTATGATACTACAACATTGGTATAATGTTACAACAGCACCACAGAATTTATTTTTCGATTCATTATTACAGGATGTATATACTGTAGGGTTAAAATAACAATAATTCATTTTTAATCGATGAATGTACGAAACTTTTCATGATCTCATTAGAAATGAAAAATGCATATAACCCTACAACATCAAGGACGACACTATGTAATTATGGCAAGAATTAACTAAAAAAAGAAACTTTACAATATACAAATATTACTTTTGAGTCGGTTACGATTCTCCCCATTGAAATCTTTTAGTTGAACTTACCAAAATATGCAATTACTATTGATGAACAATTATTTAGGTCAAAAATATTTAAATTGCGACATTTAGAATCACAAAATTTTACTTTCTAGTTAGTACTGAGTCTTAAACGCAATTTTTTTTAATCCATTTTTTTTTTAAAAAAAAATCCATTTGGAAAATGATACGGCGGGTCACGAGAACTAGATAATTGCTTGTGTTGGCTAATGTAATTTAACGTCTAATGCTATAAATGCCGTAATTTTTTATTGTACTGTTATTTTTTTTCAATTCAATTTTTAGTATTACGCTAAATAAGGATTAGTTATATTTTTATTAACCATGAAGTGGCAAAATTCATTCTTCTACTACAGAATCACAACTTATACATTTTTTATCAAAAGAAAATAATTCCAAACAATTCTATAAAAAAGTTATTTAAATAATTTAGTAAAAAATAGTTTATGAATTCCAGAAGTCCAGCATTTTCTACAAATAAATAAAAGAAATATTATTACCGTTTCTTATTTTTAAAAACTAAAAAAAAAAAGAGAAATTATCTTTTCTAACCCATTTACCTTAAAGTCCAGTTCCAGAAATTCGGCGTCTCTTGGATTTTTTTTTTAAAAAAAAAAAGATCAGGTCTTTAAAAAAAAGTCAAGCTTAATTCATAATCGTCAAACTCACTCTCTTTGTCGTATTTTTTTTTTTTAGCCAATCATTAAAATCTTGTCATACTGTAGTATTATTATTTTTTTTTTGATCAGTTACAAAAGAAATTTCATTCAATAATTTAAAACCTAATACCCCCCAAAGTCACATTAAGGAAAGCATTTAATTTAATAACAGACTCCCAAACTCCCATGTGAGAATCGCAATATTAACCGTTAAGTTTAATAAATTATTAGAATCTGCTCGTCATTTTCTTCATATTTCCTTATCAAAATGATTAAACTTATTAAACTTCATTTAAAAAAATTAAATATAATCATAATGAATTTCCAAAATAAATTATTAAAATATATAAAATACATAAAGTTTGTCATAATAATATCGATAAAATTCAACTAATCAATGGAAGCCTGTAGCAAAATTTATTGACTGATTATTTTTAATTAAATATTTGAAATAAAATGGCATTATTTTACTACTGAAGTAACCCATTAAATATTTTCAAAGTGTGAAATTCTGATTCAAAATGTAAAACGGCATCCTACGGATACACCACAGAAGTTTTTTCATTTTTAAAACAATATATACCAGTGTATAAAATCTGAAAAAAATTAT
>QKYT01000871.1:13405-23800 GCA_003550305.1 Glomus cerebriforme | reverse complement strand
CCCAATGTTGTGAATTTACATTTGGAAGTTGAAGTAAGTCTTTATGTTTGATTTTCATTCTTTTAAATCATTATATTTATCGATCTTTTTATCATTAGATTGAAGGAGATAGTAGAATTGCAATGAAATATTTGTATCGAGTCAAAGACGGAAGAAATGATGACGAGCATTATGGTAAATTTATAAAAACTATAATTATATTATAAATTTTATTTATATTATTAATATTAGGTTTAAAGTTTGGACAAATTGTTGGTTTACCAGAGAATGTTATTAGAAAGGCTTCTGAAGTTTCATATAAGGTTTTTTTTTAAAAAAAAAAAAAAATTTAAATTTAACAATATTAAATAATATTTTTTTATTAAAAATTTAAATTTAATTATTTTTAGTTGAAAGAACTTATTGATTCCAATAAAGAAAAATCGACTTCAAATAAAATAATTCAACGGAGAAAGACGTTATTACAGGTAATTATCTCAAAATTGACAGTTTAATCTCCATATGATTAGACCTTGAATGTTGGTTGGTTGTCATTTTAAATAGTTGACGCAAAACCTATTACAAATCAGAAGATCTTCTAATCTGAATAAAGATGAATTGAGAAGATATCTTAAGATGGTCCAGGAAGAGTTTATTTCAAAGATGGAAGAACTATTGTAGAACTTTCAAACCATTACTTTAACATGTAAATAATTATACATTATTGACTCATTTTATTTTAAATGAATATAAATTTATATATATAATAATTTATTTATATAATTAGGCATGTGACTTCATGTGATAAAAATTCAAGAAACATATACCCTCAAAAGAACAAACGCCATCAAACTTTATTTACACCCACTCAATAAAAGGTTACAAATTATTACATTTTAACCTACTTCTAGAAAATCACCCCTCCTTTTACTATTCTTTCTATTCTTTATCTTTTTATTCTTTACTTTCTTGCTTGCAATTGAAGAATCAGTATCAGATCCAGCAGTGTGAAAACTCATTGCTGAATTTGGTCTTGATCCTTGATTTACTGCTACAGTACGCGGAGGAACAAAATTAAATAAATCTTGTAAAAGCTCATTTTCAAGAAAATGTACATGCAACCCTTCTGCAAGAACATCACGAAACGCATTAAGCTCAACGATTTTGGCCCATGTAGAAAAGTAAATTGTTTGTTTCTTGAATTTGAGTTTTTCTTGAACTCGTTCTCCATCCTATTTAAGTTGAAATGAATATAATTAATTCGATTTTATGACATATTAATAAGTGGTGAAAGTAATACTAACCTCAACAGTCTTTAAGATATCACGGAAAGCAGATCTCTGAACTTTACGCTCAGTTTTGCCGCGATGACGGTTACTATCTTTAGCCAATGTACTCAATAATTGAGTTAATCGCCCCATTTCATTGTAATCAAAATAGCCTTCATCAGACTAAAGAAGGAAAAAAGAAGCATAAATTAGAATTCTAATTATAATGAATAAAAGTTAATAAATTTTCTAACTTCATCATCCTGTTCTTGACCCCATTCTTCAGTCGAATCTACTTTTCCGATTCCTAAAGTTTCAAACATCAATGCAATATTTTCGCCGCTAGCAACCCTTACTTCCATAGTTGAGGATTCAAGCTGTTTGATGTGTGCTGGCATCACTCGTTCAAATTCTTCTCTAGCCATACCAGCTACTTTCTTTGAGTCCCCCCACAATCCGGCATATAATAATCCGTATGCATTTAAGGCACTTGTTAAAGTAACTCCGTCATTAATGGCATTAACACTTTTACCATTGGTAATTATTATTTCGACAAAAAAATCCAAAAGTTCAAAAGCTTCAGTCTGTGAGCCAGCAATAAAACAAGCCAAGGCTAATGTTTTTATGCACTGAAGTTATCGAGAAAACATTAATATGATTAATAAGAAGTTTTAAAATGAATAATCCAAATACCTAAAATACTATGCTTACTGCACTCTTAACTTCCGTAGAAACAGTGTTAGTGATAGTGTATTTTAAAAGGGACAAGACATCATGATACATTGTTTCTTGACCTTCACCTAAAGTAATAAATAGTAACGATATTACTAATAAAAAGAAACAAAAGTATAAATGATTATTATTCTACTTTTTTTATTATATTAAGTTAAAATCGTCAAAAAATTCAGATATAAACCTTTAACAGCCAATTTATTTTCTTTATAGCTTTTATCTTTTTTAACGGATCGATTCAACATATCAAGCAGCGTATCTCTTCGCGAATTAAGAATATTAGCAGCGTATTTATGGGAAAGGAGACGAATCAATTTAGCCAATGCATCTTCCCGAGTGCTAATAATAATATTTTAAATATCAGAAATTATAAAATCAGTAAACAAATTCACGAATTTATACTACCTTGTACGTTTCTCTTCCAAGTTATCAATGCTTTGTAATACTTCATCCTCCCAACTATCACCTTCTTCTATAATCACATCTTCAGCTCTGCTTCCAGTTGATGTCCAAGAATCAAGAGTATCAGCGGATGTCTCACTCCAAACGTCTTCTTCGTCGGTATTTTGACGACTACTCATTGGAGTTCCAATAGCAAGAATGGATGCTAGCGTAGGACCAGCATTATTACTAGCACGACGAGAAGCACGAGCAGCAGCCTTCTTACGCAAATTTTGAGACATTATGATAAAATTTTTTTTTTAAAGAAATATCAGGTTTTTTTTATTCTCGGTCTTAATCAAATCTAGCCATCTCGCCATTTTGATATATTTATATAACGGAAATTCTGATTACAAATTTGTACGATTGCATATTTACATCATTGAATTTTCCTATTTAGTAATTTATCATTTATTATTATTAATTTTGCTCTTTTTCTAGGCTTTACTAGGGAGTATTAAAGTCACATGCGAAATCAGATGATTTTAATATGGATTGAAAAAAAAATCTTTGATGATTATTAATTATTTTTGTTAAAAAAAAAAAAAGGTATATGTATGATTATATATATATAAATTACCCTTAATAACGATAATTATGTAAAATATCTAAAAATGAAAAACATGGATCATATTCTAAATAATGTCTTTGCTTCAAAAAATAAATATAATTCTATTTTAATATGAAATCAAGCTTTATTATTACTTATTGTCGTCATTCTTCGTGTCCTCGTTATTTTGTTCACCATTCTTCTGTTCAACTCGATTCTGTTCACCATTTTTCTGCTCTACAGAAGGATTATTATTATCCCCATTCTTATGCTCTCCATTTTTGTATTCGCTGTTTTTCTGATCAACGCCATTTTTATGATCTCCATGTTTTTGTTCAGTACTATCGGGATCAGCTAGTGGTTGTTTTTTACTACTAGTGCCACTGCTACATGTCGGATTTTCGGTAATTAGAATGTTTAAAACAGCAATTTCATCTTTACTATCTTCCGCTTCCTTTAACGCATTAGCAACTTTTGGATCTTTCAACTCTTTGGCATCTTTCTTGGCCGGTTTATTAAAATGTAACAAGTAATTATCCCTGGCAGCTCGTAGTGCGAACCACTTTTGTACCTATAAATGTATAATACAGAAAATAATTATTGATATTCTATATTCTTGATACGTTAACGTAATAAATGCAATAAATAATAATTTAATTACCCAGCCTTTTTCTTTTTCTTCTTTACTGAATTCATCATAATCGTTTTCATCGAATGTCATACCATTCTCCGGCTATAAAAGATATATTAATAATACTGATTAACTGGATAAAGGTTTAAAAATATTTTAATGTCAACTTACTGGGTAACCATCGTTTTTAATTCTCTGGTAGACTTCTTGAAAAGTAGGTGCAGTCCTCTTTCTAGTTGAATCAGATAATATTTTGTCATCGCTAACTTTCATCGTATTTGTCCAAAGTTTAGTCAGATGTGGAGTGCCCATCTTCCATTTCATAGGTTCCAAATTCTTACACAATTTCATCCTCTTTTCTCGTGCTAAGACAAACTTAGAGAGAGGTTTTTGTTGTCTATCATCATCAGATAATTTTTCAACAAATTTCTTTGCGACACTTTCGCAATTCTGACCAAACTTCCAATGGTTCCATCTTCTTTCCATATTAAGTATATGGAGTAATGTATCAGTGAATTTACTTCCTTCCAAAGTACTCAGCTCGATTATTTTATTCCAAGTTTCTTGTATTATCTTTTGCTATAATAAAAGATTATGAATAACCTATAATCAATTAATTTAAAATGTCTATAAATTGAAAATCAATTACCTGTTGTTCGGTTATTGTGAAATTGGGAAGTTGTACAGCATTTGCATTATTGTACTTTGCTCTTGTTTCTTCAATACGAGCACGTTCTTCAGGATAGAAACCCGTAAAATATTGTAATATTATAAGAAATTGGAATAGAACTATACGACGGAAGTTTGGATCTGATATCTGTTTTAAAAATCAACAAATAAAAATCAATTAAATTATCATAAATTTATTTAAAGTTTTTTTTTTTGGAAAAAAAAAAATTACAAACCTCTTTGTCAAATAATGCGTAGCTTGTCAAATATTTGGGGAAATATTTAACATAATCTTTTGCCAAACTTAATGTTTCTTCTAAACCATCCTCAGTTTCGTGATGTTTCCTTTTAGTTGAGGTAATGTTATTGTTATTTCCATTCAATGATATCGAGATATCATCTTCACCATCAATTTCCATAAAATTCCCTTTGTTTTCTATTACAGCTTTTTCCTTTTCATTGGCCAAAATTTCGCTGAATTGACTTAAGACTACGCCCATTTTCTTATTATTTAAATAAAAAGCATATTTATAATAGATCAATGAAAATAAATATCATTGCATTTAAAAAATTTCTTACTTCTAGAACTATATTCAAATTATTTCCGTCAAAAATTCTGGGTGGATTATTAAAGTAAGTCTGAAGGTTCCAAAAGGTAATATAAAATTCGGCCTTTTCACCTAGATTTCGTTTATATGTTATTATTACGTGTCTTGTTAAATTTTGAATAATAATAATTAAATCATTAAATCATTTACCTTGCTGTAATGCATTATAGCTAGTCACGTTTTCAACATTACACTCCCCACGAACATTTACACCTAATCACCAATGACGAAAAGAAATTTAAAATTAATGACATACTTTTAAAATTTAAGAATAAAAAAACGTAAAGGTTACCGGAACGTTCGCCAAGAGCATAAGAATTTGATAAAAATATTAATACTCTTCCTCGAAACGCATTGTGATTAGATTTTGACGCTCTACGAATAAGCTCATTAGATAGTCTTAAAAGAACCAATCCTTTGCCCTGTGTCGGTTTTAGATCCTATAATAATCAAAAAAAATAATCATATTAAGATATCTTTAAATAAATCTAATGGTCATTGTAAACATATAATTCAATTACCACTAATAATCTCTGCTTATTTGTCTCTAAGAATTGATATAATGTTTCACAAACTTCCATTGGTTGTGTTTCCAAAAGTTCTTCTAAAATCGTTAGAGTCAAAGTAGGTTCGCATAATTCTATCAAATTTACAGAATAAATTAATAAACAATTAAATGATATTAAATAGCAAATGTATCATCACCTTTATCAACTTCATGACATCTCAACACTAAATCCAAAAGTTTAAAAGCGTTTGGTATTAATTCATTAGGTTGAAGTGTCTATATATAAAAATAAAATAATATAATATTTTAATGGTCAAACGTAATATGATAATAAATAAATGAATAAATAACTACATACCGAATATTTCATTGCGATTTTTTTAATTACATGCTCTAAAGTTAATTTCCTCAGTTCAAGAGTCTCTTTATTATTAACAAGAGGTGTCAGTAATTTTCTGATATTATCTTCAATATCCTCTTGTGAATCAGACAAGCATTTAAATACTACTTGTTCAATCTTACTAGATAATTCATCAAATGTAGCCATAGTAACTACAATATTAGAAATGTCACGAAAATAATTTTTGATATCTAATATATAAAGAATTAAATGATGATCATATCTAAAAAAGGTATAAATAAAATTCTGTTGAATTTATGCTATCCTTTAATTGGGACTTGCATACTACCATTCATTTTTTTTTTTCGCAAAAAATGAATAATTCTACATTGAAAAATATTAATAAAGAAGATTGGTTATTATGGCAATTTGCTGATTCAGCATTGCCTACTGGTGGATTTGTGGCATCATCAGGGTTAGAAGTAGCTATACAATCAGGATATGTTAAAGATATCAATTCTCTGTTATTATTCTTATCTTCTAGTATTGAAAATTATGCTTATTCTGCATTACCTTTTGTAACCGATTCTTGGAAAATTATTACCTCAACTTCCACCAACGACGATGATACCCTAATACTCGAAAATATCATTAAATTGGATTATTTGTATGAAGCTTGTACAAGTAATGTTATTACTAAACGTGCTTCAAAAGCTCAAGGTGTTGCTATGTTAACTTTATTTAGTAAATCATTTAGTAAAGAATTTAGTAATGATGAAGAGAAAAGAAATGTTGGTGATAAGGTTATTGATAAATTAAAATTCGAAGTTAGAAAAGAAAACGCTTTTGGTCATTTACCCATTACTTTTGGATTGGTTTCTAAATGTCTTGGAGTCAGCTTAGGTAAGTTATACTTATTTTCTTGGTAGAAAATTTTTTAAAAAATATTTTGGTCTAACGCAATATTTAATAGAACATGCACAACAATTATTTCTTTTTTTTTTCTCACGAGCTATTTTATCAGCTGCTGTTCGATTAAATATTGTTGGACCTTATTATGCTCAAAGAATGTTAACTGAATGTCAAACATATGTTGAAAGTTCACTTGAAAAAACTTGTAATATTAAGGCTAATGATGCAGCACAAACTTCTCCTATTCTTGACATTTTACAAGGTAGACATGATAAATTATATTCTAGATTATTTAATAGTTAAAAAAACTTATATTTATATATAAGGAACAAGATAATATTAATACATTAATAGCATCCAATTGTTTAATTAAATAATAATATAATATTTATTTAAATCAAATAATGCTTATTAATTTTATTTGATCATTTTTAATGTAAGCTTAAATCATTAATTTGACTAAACATAAAATGATAAAAAATATATAAGTTAATTGTTTAATTAAAGTATTTTAAGTATTTTTCTTTAAAAAAGGCATATTTTGTTTTAAAATAAGGTTTATTAATAATAAACTTTTAATTTTTAAAGTAAAAAAAAATTTTTTAAATATAATAAAATTTTAATAGTTTTATAAACTGATAACTACTAGATCTATAATCTTTAATTAAAAAAAATTTCTTGATATAAGATATCTATCCTTCTGTCATATAATTAGCAATTAGAATGTAATTATTGTAATTATTATGTAAAATGCAAATTTAATAAATTTTGTTTAATTTAAATGAAAATTTTGCATTATTATATAAATCATAATAAATTTTTAACTTTTTATATTTTTTGGTAACTGAAAAAAACTAGGCTTAAATCACAGTAGTAATTCAAGCCATCATATAGTATATAATAAATAAGCTATTGTTACAATTCAGCTTTGCTAATCAGAATCAATATACTTAAAGGCATCAAATATTTATTAACTTTATATATATTATCATTTATAACAATATTATAAGGGAAAATTTATTCCTCACCCCGGGTAAGATCAATATTCCTCATCCCATCACGTGATCATATAATGATATATAATGTTAATGATTGCATTTTAAATTTTTTCCAAAAACGTGTCTTTAATATTATTACAAAAAAATTCATAACTCATAACCACTTGAGCTAGCCTCATGAAAATTAATATGCAATTATTTCCATGCCTGCTGAACAACTTTACTTAAGCTTCCTTAGCTTGTTTTCTTTGGCCAAAGTGTTCAGATTACGCTTGAAAGTAAAAAAACAAAATGTGTTTAAGTATTTTTACAAAAAAATTCATAACTTCACAACCACTTGAGCTAGCCTCATGAAAATTAATATGCAATTATTTCCATTCCTGCTGAACAACTTTACTTAAGCTTCCTTAGCTTATTTTCTTTGGCCAAAGTGTTCAGATTACGCTTGAAAGTAAAAAAATAAAACGTGTCTAAGTATTTTTACAAAAAAATTCATAATTTCACAATCATTTGAGCTAGCCTCATGAAAATTAATATGCAATTATTTCCATACCTGCTGAACAATTATTTTAAGTATTTTTCATCTATTTAGTTTAACTAAAATAACAAAATTGTGTTGTGAATTCTCTATACAATATGAAAAGCGCGTTTGTTGAAATTATAAAATATAACTTTATGATAAAATTTTACACAAGTTCTAAACCACTATTGAAAAAATATTTAGCTTTATTAATTAATGAAAACTTCTAAAATAAATTTTTAAAACAAAAAGAAAGAAAAGAAAGAAAGGAGAAAAAGATTTGAAAAATTTATTATCAGAATGATAAACAAATAAACATTGTTTAAGGGTGAAGCCAAAAATGAAAATGTGATCAGGGGGTGAGTAATATTGATCTCACCCCAGGGTGAGGAATAAATTTTCCCATATTATAATATTAAAATTACATTCTTCTTTACTTTAGTAATATTCAAAAAATTTTGGATAATTTATTATCAATTTCACTACTTAAAATCTTTTTTATATAATTTCTTTAAATATTCAATAAAAGTTGCTATATTATTTTTAATTTAAATATTAGACTTAAACCTATATATTACACTATAAAAGTCTTGATTATAAATTTCTTGATCAAAATATTTGTTTTATAATATTCTTTTTAAAATAGTAGTATTCAGATAATATTTTTAAATATAAAATTTTATTTCTTTCATGATATTATCTGGTATTTTATATAATATAAATAAAATTCTTGAAGAGCAGCTGTATTCTATAATGTATAATTATATTTAAAATTGTTTAGTGAAACTAGGAGATTTAGCAAATAAGTGAAATGATGAAATGTTATAATTTGATGAAACTATATTAAAGTCTTAATTAAAAGTTAGTAAAATTTGATGAAAAGTAAAATCTGTTAAAACTTATTATAAATGGCAAACCTGACAAAACTCTGCGAAATTATAACAAACCTATAGTAAAAATTTGGTAAAATTAAGTATAAGATTTTAGAAGAGTTTAGACAAGCAATCTTAATTATATTTACAAATAAATTTATTAATAAATACTAAATTTGAATAAAAAATTTACATTTAATATAAACTAATTTTAGATTTTAATTATATATAGAATTCACTTTTTTTTAGGTTCATATTTGATCTATTAAAGTTATCTGCTGAAACCTATTTATTTAACTATAAAAGTCAAAACTTCTTATATACTGCAGTGTTGGACAATTGGATAATTTTAAATAGTTTTGGACAAGTTTTAGACAATTTTGAACAGATTTTGGACATTTTTTCTTATGTTTAAAACCTTGTTCAAAATATTCAAAGTTAAAAAATATATCCAAAACTCTTGTTATATAGTAGTGAAACTACAAAATTGCAAAATTGCGAAACTGTTAAAACTTGCAAAATTTGCAAAACTTCTATAATAAATTTATCCATAATTTTAGCATAACTAGTTATAAGATCTTAATATAATTACATTATGTTTTATCTTTTTTTTAATATCATATATATTAATTAATAGGAGCTGTTAATTAAACTTCAGCCAGGACCCTGAAATATATATATAGGGGTAAGGTGACTTTTGAAAATTTTATTAAGAGCTGTACGCAAAGGTTTTTATAAGATCAGTATGCAAATTTGACACGTAATACCAGATAATTGCAAAAAATAAGCAAACTGGTCTCTTGATCTTCAATCATGTGATTTACATATTGTTTATTTTTGTGCATTGAGAGAATATATTTATTAAAAATAATATTGTTTGAAATAATCTTTAATTTTATTGTATTGTTTTAATTACATCCTTTCGACCAAAGTATTCATAATAATATTTTTTTTCATTTTCTAACAATTTTAATACATTTTCTTCAACTAATACATTAGTTAGTTCGATATGGTAAATAATATTAGAAGCGAGATGATGGGTTAAAAGATTGCATCCTTCTCTAGTTAAATCACTAAATAAATAATGAATTGGAATATAAACATNTAAAGATATGTAAGATATATCATTTAGGTCTGTTATTGCTTCATCAGTATTGCAATGATTACCATACGCCTCGAAGTAAATTGCAATAACTCTTGCCACGCACATTTGATCACCATATATAACAAATACATAATCTCCTTTAGATAACGGAAAATCTTTTGAGATGTTTGCATTTTCAATATTTGGAACTTTAAAATAATAAATTAATGATATAATAAATTAGTATTTTTAATTCCCAATAAGAAAAATGTATACTGAAAAT
>QKYT01000870.1:19036-31889 GCA_003550305.1 Glomus cerebriforme | reverse complement strand
AGTAATGAATTTATTGTTTCATATATTTAAAGCTAACATTTTTTTTATTATTATTATAGATGTGAGGAGTTTGCAATGAGGNCATTATAACAGAATGGTCACATTACAAACTCCTCATACAGATATGATTGTCCTTCCTTTAACATATTTTTCGCTTTATTTTTTTTTTAATTCCTTCATGATTTTTTTCTTTTTTTCCTTAATTTATTTTGCTTAGATAAACAAGGAATGGGCGACTCCTTTGTATTAGACTTCCCATTTTTTAATTAAAAACAGGGGATGGGTGATTTCCTTATATTAGACTTCTCTTTTTTTTAGTTAAAAACAGGAGATGGGTGATTCCTTGTATTGGATTTCTTTTTTTCTTTTTAGTTAAAAACAGGAGATGGGTGATTCCCTTGTATTAGATTTCTTTTTTTAGTTAAAACAAGGAGATGGGTAATTTCCTTGTTATTAGATTTCTTTCTTAAGCTTTTTATTTTATTTTATTTAGATAAACAGGAAAATGGATACTTTTAGCATAACATTCTTATCATTTCATATGTTTGGATCTTATATTTTTAAAAACAAATCATGGATAATAAACTAAATTATAATAACTAATGAAGTAATTTACACTGATCTCAATATATAAAACTACAGTAAATTTTACAAACCTTGTCATAAGGTCTTTCTGATCTTGTTGTTTTCATTATATGAGCTAAAGATTGCTGGTGTAATTGTGATATAGACAAAAGTGTAATTAAAAATAGAAGTATTTTTTTCTTAAATAATAAAAAAAAAATCTATTTTAAAAAGGTTAGCCAATATATTTTGCAGATTACATTAGTTATACAATGTGAAGAAACATTGTTTTTCCATTTCTTTTACATTTTTCATTTTATAAACTTCACCTAAAATATGGAGAATAGTTAATATAATTAAGACTCAGTTACAGTAATATAAAATAAATAATATACTGCCCTTTCCTAGAAAATATAAGCTTACATGAGTATATTTAAAGCTGCGTGAGTATATTTGAAGTATGTAAGAATATTTGAAGCTTACATGAGTATATTTAAAGCTACGTGAGATATTTGAAGCTTACATTAATATTTGAAGCTTACGTATTAGTATATTTGAAGCTCACATGTAAAAATACATAAAAGAGCATTCAGTACCTGTAAATTTTCTTTCTTCTTGTAGTTTAGATATTGAAGGTTGCTCTTGCACTTTACTTCAATAATAGTTCNGTGCTGATAAAACCTTCATAGAATAAAATTCCAAGCTTGCATTACTTTCAAAAACATATATACACAACTAAGGAACAGGTCTATATAAGATATAATGGCTGATCATGAGCAAATACACTCCTTGTCTTAATTATGGGCAGTATAGAGGTCCCCGTCTTGTGGCTTTTTCAATAGGAGAATGGGATAGCTATCAGGACGGGCAAAACTTGACAGTTATTGGCCACATTGATCAAAAAATCAAAAAATATTTTGTTTTTTTAGACTCAAGGATGAAGTTTTTTTGTTTTATGTATATCCTCTCATTTGGAATTTGAGTTACACATTTGCCCTTGATCTATTACCTCTGTCTTCGATTTCCTTGAAGTGCACATATTTCTTCAGGTTCTCTCCTTAAGAAATAACTTAGGGAATATAGCAGGTAAAGTAGTNGAAAGAGCTTAACATTTCAAAGGTATATTCCTGTTCCTTGGTAAAGTATTTACTTTTGAAAGTTGTGGTGCTTGGAGACAAAACAAAACAAATAAAACAAATATTAATGAGTCATTTTTAGATGTAAAGTCTCAGTATATCATAACATTGCATCATTACGCATCAGTATAGTAATATTTTATCTTGTATATTTTTCTCATAATTTTTTTCCAAATTTATCACCATAGTTACATAAAATTTCTTATGTGGTACCCATTGCAAGGAAATAATGTCTACAAAAGCAATGGTACTGTTTACCATTTTACTTAGATAATATATTTTCATGGTAAGTGATATATTTCACACATTTATTAATTGTTTTATTTATCATTTATTCATTTATCATGCTTTAAATTTTATATGCATCATTTAAGTAAATCTACTGTAATGATCAGGAAAAATGTCAGAAGATAAAGATTGATATCTGTCATTTTGGTGAGAAATCAAAAATCAAATGCAATTTACTATCAATTATTTTAATCTTACTTATCTTTATACTTTTATAGATGAATTATTACAATTTAAAAGTAAAATTGTGCATATTTTTATTTGAAATATCAGCTATTTTAGTAGTTTTGCAGTTTTACAAATTATATTAACAAATTATTAATAAGTCATACAAACTTAATCTATTGGTTCTCATAATATAAAAATTTCAAAAATGACCCAGCAATCCGGCTTTTAATTTTTTTTCAAAAATTTTATATGTAAAATTCATATGAAATTTTTTTGTAGTTTTTAAAAAATTGTACCCAGTATAGTAATAATATATAAAATTTTTTTAAAAAATTTAACACAGATTGACCCAGCCGGTTATGAGAACCAATTTTATTACTTTGTATTGCCTAATATAGTTTTGACATAAATTTATCTGCCAACATTAAAGAAGTTTTTAATCATTTTATCCTTTCATTTTAAGAAAATTATTAATAGAATCAATTAACATAAAAATGATTACCATTATTCCTCTCAAATTTTTAAAACTGGGATTATTCATCAGATCAAAATTATTAACTTCCACATTATGTAAGAAAATTAATAGTTACTTTAGTAAATGATGATGAATAATTTTAGGCTTCTAGATGAATTAGTACAGCCCTTAATGAAAATAGCTTAATGAAAGTATTTTAAATCAAAGGAATTACATAATGGTGAACAATTTTCAAAAAAAAAATAAAAATAAAGAATTTAAGAAGCAAATTTTTTATTTGTATTTTTGAAATAAGCTTTTATATTCATGTTGCGTACTTTTAAATTGATTAATAAATTTAATTATTTAAAGAAATTGTTTATTTATATAGATAATGGGCAGATTAAATCAAATGAAATTAAAAGAATGCAGGGTATTCCTGAGCACATCAGGAACTTTATCATCAGCAATTGAAGCTTTGGCAAAATTTATCCAATAATTTTTCATAGTGGATGCCTGTATAGAATCTCTACAGCATTTTTAATAATAGTGGAGTCATCTTTTATAATGTATTGATTAACTTATATTCAAATTAGAAATAATATTAATAGACTACAAAACATAGCAGTCTTTTTAATTATCACATTATATAAATACCATTATCTAATTATTATACTCGAGCTTATTTATATAAATTTAATTTAATAAATCGAGTGTTCATTTTATTAGTTGATAAATTAAATGCTTCAATAAAAGTAAAAACAAATTAATCAATTCATCTTAATTAATGACATATTTTAAATGATTCTAATGCAACAACCAGATCAATTACAATATTATAATTCATCCAGTTTTCTATCTTATCCAAAGTATTCCAATTATCTTTAAAACCATTGCAAATATATTTGTAACCTTTTATTTCCCTGAATTAAAATATTCTAATAACCATGACAACTTTTTGCATTTATTCCAATCACATAGTCTGTCTAATATAGGCTAACAAGATGAATTCCAGCCTATATACAGATAACTCTAAAATTTGGATCATTGATAATGATGTCAGAACTCAGGAAAAATCAAGACATTCATGTGTAAATTTCGTGGATAGGTTTAATTCAATTAAGAATGAAGATCAAATTTGATTCAAGATATGGAAAGTTTTTGACTCAATAAATGAACTAAGTAGGAAATTACCCTTTGTTTTTGACCATTTTTGGATTGAATCACTATTCAAATTAATAATGATCGATTCAATTTTCTTATCGATAGTTAAATTACTGTAAACCACCATTAAATTAGAATTTTGCGGGTAAAATGGTTCAGTCGGTTGTGAAAAGAGTGTTTAACAAAATTTTTTTTTTTTTTTGTAGAATAGTTGGCAGAAATAATAATTATTCCATCATGTTCCACAGAAGTACAATGAAAATAATCAACGGTCTTAGTTGATATATGATTCTGTAACAATTTCTCCTACCAAAAAATCATTTGATAAGCCATACAAGACCTTATTAGGACATCAAAAAATAAATATAATATTACTTTTTAATAATACATACCAAGCAGTAGGCAGAATCAGAAACAAAGCAGTTAATTTTAATCTTTCTCTTCTCAGATTCTATTATATTTTTGATTACATTCTCTTTCATCACTAATATCTTTTGTTCAAATTATTGATATTAATATTAGTCCATCTGTCATATTGCAATTACTCCAATCTTATCACCTATGCACTTTTCGTAATAGATCACGTCAAAATTTAGTTGCATGTAATTCAACTTAGTAATTTCAATGTAAAAGAAAAAAAATAATTTCTCAAAAAAAAAAAAAAACTCAAGTAAACCAATTTGAAACTTGCATTTGCAAAAAAAAGTTTCAAAATATGGTTTGTCTTTTTTTGTTAAAGTCCACAATACACAAATTTGTTGAGATGATATATTTTTTTACCAGCAATGATTTTGGCATCAATTGAATCCATTTCATTTTCAACTAATATATTTCCACCATGTAAATACCCATGAACGAAACTTGCAATAAGAGGTTGAGTAATAATAGTGGATCTTAATAATTGGGTAGAAGATTCTTCCTTCTATTCTTACTACTCACTTTCTGAATTTTAAAATTTTAACTTGTAGTGTTAGAAATAATTAATCGTAAAGAAATATCTATTGTACATAAAAAAAAATATAAATATTAAATATTTATTACCTACTTATTAATTATAGTTTATTCTAGCATTTTTTTTTTTGTTACTTTCTTATCTTCTGGAACATTTCGCATTATTCTTTTATTCTTTGTCACGATTTTTAAAACTGTACATATTACAAGATTCCCTTGAGCGAGTAGTATGTAAAGATCTCTTTAAAATTGTGCCAAAATAAATTTCACAGCTTTTTTTATAGATTGGAAAAAAGATGATCAAATTTTATCCAATTACCAAATAACCTGGTCATGTGCCCTGGTCTAATTATATTTAACTATTTTAATTAAAATTAATTTCTGATTTAGTCACATAAGTGACATTACACATTCCAAATGAGATCCTTATCCTGGTATCTTTATCTAATTTCCTATTCATCATCATATTGAAGAACAGTATTTGTTTTAATTGACCCACTTCCCCATGCCAAGATTTATTTAACATATATTTTGATTTTCGTTAACCTGTCAATATGCAAATCCAGATTAAGTTGTTCCAAAATCTAATCCAACCACAACGTGGATATTATTTTTTTTAGAGATCGTTAACCATAAATTATCTGTTATTTTCTGCGATTGTTTTTCTTCTTCAGAAATATTAATTTTTTTTATCTTTCGAACGTTTAAAATTTTAAAAAGTAGTTTTTTTTTAGTTTCTGTTTAAAAGCATGTTTTATAAAATTGATTTTGTCAATACATAATACATACTTTGGATTGAATTGCTCCACAAATTCTTGAATTTGTTAAAAAAACGATTCATTTTCAACACCTAATTTGATGAATCAATGGATTAGTCATAATTTATATAAATAAAAATTCAAATGAAATACTAAGTAGGAAAAAATGTAAAATTTTGGGGTCTCCAGCTCTAGCCAAAAGGTAAAGTCGTAGAACAAGAACACAAAATAATAATAATGAAAGCAAATAGACCTGTTGAATTGTTCAAATTACATTTAGGTGATTTATTAGATAAATTTAAAAAAACTTCCAGTTGATTATAAAAAGCTGTAACTGATTATTTCAGAAAAATTGGCAATGTATAATTTAAAAATATACTTTCCACTTTAGAATTGTGCTTAATAAAAATCTGACCAACAATTCTATTATTATATTGTTTAAATATGTACATAAAATATTTTCAGCTCCATAACAAACTTTTCACACATAAGATTATCATGCTTTTAAACCAATTTTCTTTATTTTAATAGCCCGTGATAGGCGCAGTTGATCTGCAGTAAACTAAATGATCTAAACTATAATTATTCTGTGTTACCAAATAATACATAAATAGTGTAAAAATTCATTAAAAAAATTTTTTTAACTCTCTCTCAGAAATTACTATATTTTGTTAATATTCGCAATGTCTAAAAATACTAAAATGCACAATACCAATGAAAATTATAATAATTACAATTTAAATTCTCAATCATCAAATAAACAACTTGATTCAAATATATTGAATATTTATGGACAAATTATTCAAAAATTTGATAAAACGAATATAGAAGAAATAAAACCTACAACTCAAAATATTAGTGAAACCATATTTGAAGAGGATTTAAGTATTGTAATTGATGAATTGGTTAATAATTATTTTAAAGAATTAAATGAAGGAAAAGAAAAAAATATAAGAAGGCAACATTTTTTTGATTATATTAATAATCATAAAATAAATTTGCAAGAAATTTATGGTTGGCTTTTAAATAATCAAGGTGATTCGAATTATATTTGGTTACTCGGATATATTAATTATTCTGGAAATATTATTAACAAGCAAAAAGCATTTGAATTTTATCAAAAAGCAGCAAATTTAGGAAATAATATGGCTCAATATAATCTTGTTAGCATATATATAGATGGAGATGGTGTTGATAAAGATTATGATAAAGCCTTTAAATTATCTGAAGTATTAGCAAAAAAAGAATATCCAAGTGGGATAATTCTGTTGGGATATTGTTACGAAAAAGGAATTGGAACTGATGTTAATAAACAAAAAGCATTTGAATTATATCAAAAGGCAGCAGATCTAGGAAATTCATATGGAATTTTTAATTTAGGCCATTGTTATAAAAATGGCATTGGGACCAATGCTGATGTACAAAAAGCATTTGAATTATATCAAAAATCAGCGGATTTGAATCATTCATGTGGAATTAATAGCTTAGGAAATTGTTATTTTTCTGGAAAGGGAACTGATNTTAATNAGAAAAAAGCATTTGAATTATATGAAAAGGCATCAAATTTAGGAAATTCTTATGCTCAATATAATCTTGCTTCAATGTATAAAACTGGAAAGGGTATTGAAAAAGATTTGAATAAAGCAATTTATTGGTATCAAAAATCAGCCGATCAAAAACATAAAATTGCTCAAAAGAAATTATTTGAAATTTTAAATAAGTGAATAAGTAAATATCAATAATTATTATGACAACATTTTTATATCCATTTTTTATTATATAATTTATACTTTAACTAAAGAGATTCTATATGGTTTAAGTTTGGTTTTATAATTACTCAAATTTAAAAAATTATAAAATAAATGAAAAATATATCAAATATAATAAATTAAAGAAATTAAAAAATATATATTTAAATTTGTAATAATTTTGCCATTTAAGCATGTAATAAAAACCAAAAAGTTGGATAACTGTAGTATGTTTTCCAAAATATTATCCAATCTGAGTTAGAGACAAAAGACCTAAAAGAGAGATAAGCTAAACTGTAAGAAAAGTAAAAAAAATAAAAACTATGATCATAATAGTTAAACTTATTCTAATTTAAAAGGAAGAATTTTAGTAACTAAATATTTTCAAATAAATTGAATAAATACTAAATAAATATTCTGATTACCATAATTTAAAAAATTTAATAAAATAATTCCTATAATAATTGATATAGTTCAATTTGAAAATTTTTATGTATATTAATTTAAATGGTTTAGTAATACTAATATTGTTGAATTTAAAGAAAGGCAATAAAGAATATGAAATTATGAATAGATTCTCGTAAATACTGTATATTTAGAATTTTATTGGTGACATTTCATGTATATACAGTATCAACTTTAAAACGCTAAAAGATTAAAGGATTTTAATCAATTTAAATGAAATATTTGAACATTTAGAGTTCAATTTTATACTAATTCCCTAAAATGTAATTATATTTAAAGTATTTGAAAAAGTATATTACTGGAAACTCCAATAAAATTGAATTAAAAGAATCTTACAAAAATGAATAATAGTTTTATTTTGCATTTCAGATTTGAACAACCTTTGTAATATAATGATTTAATGATTGATTTTTTTTTGACTAAACTTATAGTTCTAAATGGGTTGGTGTGCTGTAATGATTCCTGCATGTGACATTTTTACAAATCAAGAATAACATTTTCTTGTTCTACCAATTCAAAAAATGGGTTCAACTCATTATCTTGAGTGTTTTACATTGAAAATGTTCACATTAATTTCCTTTTATCTTTTTGAAAAAAAACAAACTAGAGAATCAATTTCAGTTTTATGATGAGACATTGAGACATATAGTATTTATTAGTCTTTAATACATATCACAATGAGTTCTAATTTCTGGGAATTATAAATTTCTATTGGTATAATATCAGAACAAATCTTATTAATGAAAAAATGAATATTTTTCTAGTGTAAATAAAAATTTTGCCGACTATTCGAATATAAATTCAGATCTGCATATCTAGCATGAATATTATTTGACTTATTAATTAAATGATTATTTATTGTAAAATAAACTAAGGGTAATTATTTTTTATGATAATAGAAATTAATTAATTTGTATTAATTATTTAAAATAATAAAAAGTTTATTTTCCTATTATTTTCTTCTATGTAAGCCAAATTATAAATAAAATTATTATTTGCTAGTCATTTTTATAAAATACAATATTAATTATTTTTTTGATTCCTTGAAAATTAAAAATAATTTCTAATATATCAGTTCTAGCTCATGAAAATGATAATGATATTGAAATGGAAGCATATAAAGGTGAATGAATATGATAATGATATTGAGACAAAATTAGAACAAGATAATATCGAACAAATTTTGATAATGAGCAAGAAGTAAAAAACAAAATAATACTAAATCATAAAATGAAGGATCTACTAGCAAAAAATACAATGTACTCTTGCTTTGTGTAATTATTAACTAGAAAAGATTTATTAAAAGTAAAAGCGAAAAAAGAAGTATAGTTATTTTGAAATTAATCTTTTAACTTTAAATCTTTAATACCAATAGAAATTTCGAATTTAGAACTTCATTTTTATAACATAAAGTTGTCAGTATAGTCCTCATATAAAGTTCTTCAGCAATATTTTTCTGCTTCTTATAATATTAAACATGATAAATACTAATTTGGATATACCCTATTTTTATTTATTTAAAAAAAAGGAATAAAAAATTAAAATATGGGTATGTTGTAGCCCAAATTCTATCATGTCCCTCGGGAAACCCTTCAATCTTAGTAGCTTGAGACGTTAAAATTACTAGTTAAGTTTGGATATAGTTAAATTTTGGACATAGGATTGTTCCCAAGTTTCCAAGTTTGATTTAGGTTATCCCAAGTCGGATTTGGCGTTTGGGTTACAACAGATATTTTTTTGTAATATACAATCAAAAAGAAGTCATGTTTCTAATATATTATGTGGCTAATTAAATTCCATATTTGGTTAACAAATTTTCTCTTTGATCATGCATAATTTATCAATTAGTTGCGAATTTTGAATATTAGGGAGAAATCATGAGTCATTAATGTGAACAAATAGTAATTATTAGAATTTTTGCGTGATCTAATTTATTATTGTATTATTGATAATTTTGACTCATTTTTATTTTTAATTATATAAATACTTCCAAAATTTATATTATTTTTTTAATTATCATTTAAATATCCTTAGAGCTCATTCGCCTTATTTTAAAAATACATTATCGATTACTACCTAATTATTATTCTAAGTCTATTTTCTCTCTATACTTTTTAACAACTACTCCCAACTATTCCCTTAATAAATTTCTTATTCCTTATACTGTATACCTCTATCAAGCAAGAAAACCAGTAATACCAGTCAGTTAGTCGAGTATGTTCTAACTGGCGGGTTTGGTATTTTTTTTAAAATTCCTTTAAATTTCCTCTTCTCTTCCTTATACTGTATATGAGGNCTTCTTCGTATCAGGCAAGGAAAGACCAGTTAGATAGTTGAGTATTTCCTATCTGCGGTTTGGTTTAGATTAGAATTCCCTTTCATACTTATATACTTATTGACTACTTTATTTATGAGCTTGTATAATACAAACACCCACCCAGATCTGGAGAAAATAAGGATTTAGTGATTTTAAAAGAGAAATTTGGATTTATTTTAGGGATATAAACAAAGCTTTATAACTCGGGCAAAAACAGATGATGAAAAGACACCAAGAAGGAAAGATAGTAAAACAATGATGAACATTTTTAATAAGAGAACAAATAACATAATGTGAATGACAAAATTACTGAACACTATAGAAGGTGGATTGGATGAAGTTTATCGACTATTTCTTTGCCATTAACAATAGATCCTTTACAACCAATACTGTACAAATTTAAATGGAATACTATGTGAATTGGAAGAAGAAGGAAACCAAAGTGTTTGGTTCCAGGGAGAGTATAGTAAAGGCTGAAACTTAAAAGGAATTGACAGAAAGGCACCACCATATGGAAAGGCATAGCAAAAAGAATAAGCCAACATGCAATAAATTGATGAAGCAGGAGATTCAGAACAGGGAAATTTTACAACTTTAGGATTTATATCAAAGTCTAAAATGAATCCAGGAAAATTTGAATTATGAACAAAGGGAGAAATAATAATAAATCAAGTAAACAAATATAGGAGGAAATTGATAATAAACAAATAATGAAAATCATATGTGTAAGATAAATAGAACATTATACAAAAAACTGGATGTATGGGTGGGATAAAGGAGAACAAAGAACTGAGCAATAACAAAAAAATCAAAATTGATCAATTAGTTATTATTTTACAGAATAGTTATTATATTAATTTTTAGTTAATTATTTAGTAGAAGATATAATTTCAACAATTCAAATACAATATTTCTTTATTTTTTTTTATAATTTATGTAATTTTAATCAACTTAATATTATTATATTTACTAAAAATGAATAAATAATAAATAAAACCAATATAACATTGTTTAAAGACATGAACATAATACAAATACCAAATGATTACATCAGCAATTTTGATAAATTAATATGATGTTATTGAAATGTTTCTTTATATCATGATACATATAGTGCATATTATTTATTCTTTTAAATTCCAAAAAACATTTAAAAAATGACAAGCAATTACAATAATGAAAATACTGATTGGATATATTAATTACCATGATTTAAAAATATTCAACATATAGGTTTTGGTTCATTTGGTAATGTTTATTGAACTACTTGAGAGAGTTCAGATACCACTAAAAGAAATTGTTAATGAGATATATAAATTATAATATTATATCTATTTTCTTAAAATGATATTAAAAATATGTATGTATGTTTATTATTATTTAGATAAAATTGTTACATAAAGTAGATAATGGAGATAATCTATATTAGAGATTCAAATTATTTTTGATTCTTGAATGTGCAAATAGCGGAACATTAAATAATTATTTAAAAGATAATTTCAATAAACTAGATTTGAATATAAAATTCAAATTTCTGATGCAGTTTTGTGTATGCATCGAAAAAATATTATTCATCGTGACTGGCAAGTATTTTATTTTTTAAAATGACTTTTGAATTACATTTAATATACTGTATAATAAATAATATTTATTTATAAAATAGCATTCAGTTAATATATTAGTTTATCAGAATATGATCAAAATAATACTTTCACACAGATTTAAAGTTTCAATTCAAAAAGGTTTCCTTGGAATGATTCCTTATATTAATTTACAACATTTCAAAAGACCAACAAATAATGATCAACATAAAGCAAATAAAAGATCAGATGTCTTTATTATTGGAGTACTCTTATGAGAGATATCATCTGGATGAAAACTATTTGAGTTATATAGTGATCAATATCAAAATCTAGCATTAATGTTGAAAACCAAGAGAAATTCAAATTTCTGATATACCAAGGATGGTTTTTAAAAGGATTTAAAGAGAAAAATAGTAATTAATTCAGAAATATATATTAAAAATATGAAAAATAATAAGGAATGTTGAAAAAAGGTGATATTTATGTAATTAAAAATATTAATAATATATAAAATAAGTCAAAATTAGTAATAATTATACAATAATAAATTAAACATGATGACTCGTTCCATTAAATTTCTTAATGTTTTTACTCATATTATAATATCATTACAAATATTTTTTAACAACAGATAAACTAGTGATCTAATATTCAGATCTTTTTTTTAAAAAAAAATTTGCTTTCCTTGACTTTTTGATCATTTAAAAAGATAGAAGAATAAATAAAAAAATAGATTAAAAACATGAAATAAACAATTTTTTTAGTTATATAGGACAAATTATTGAAGATAATAATGGTAATAGTTACTTAAAATTAATTCCTTTTATATCTTTTATATTATACACAAACGGCATTTGAATTTTATGTTGAAATCTGAACCTGATAATCTTATTAATCTTATAGAATTATTTTTTTTTAAAAAATTTGTTATTATCATTTTTGTTTGTTAAAATTAATAAATTATAAATTTTATAAACGTACAAAATTAATATGTTTCAATACTCATAATTCCAAATCCAGCTCTGTTTCCTGGTATGGCTAAACAGAAAAATGAAATTAAAAAAAAAAAGAATTAATTAAACATACTGTAATAGTTGTCAAATTGAAATATAAAGGAACTTTATACTTCTAATCAAGGTTATATATAATCATCAAAAAAAATGGGAATAATTCTAATGAGGAATTAAATAAAGAAATTCAAGAAAGAATTTTCTTTACATCTTTAAAATCAAAAAGAGTTACTTTTGATAAACTTAA